>CAUYLG010057860.1:0-128297 GCA_963573385.1 Cacajao melanocephalus | reverse complement strand
GATCACTTAGGCCGGTCATTTTGCGGCTGCAGTGTGTTGTGATCGCACCACTGCATTCTTGTCTGAGGGCAATCGAAAGACCCTATCTCAAAAAAAAAAAAAAAAAAAAAAAAACGCCCAACCCTACATAGGTATTATGTTACTTCTATAGGACAGATAGAGGTGTATAAAGATTAAATCACTTGACCAGGGTCACAAAATAAGTTCCGAGGCTGGGATCTGGGATTTAGTTTTATTGTATACCCTTCCTCTACCACTACCTAAAACTTCTCATTCCCTCAATCCCCATATATCATCTTGGAATCTGAAATAAGTATCCCCACACATTTGTTGCCACTTAAGAAACTGTTACCAGATGCCTGCGTAACTGCATTAAAACCAATTGAGTTCTGCTTCTATCTTTGCCCTGCACTTCCTGAGTGACCGAAAAATGATTAACCTTCTGTGAACTCTCATGTCCTTTTCTGTCAAAAGAATGCTGAATGATTTCTAAGGTAGTTTACAGTTCCAACATTCAATGCCATTTTGCTAACAAGTGGGCAGTCAACAGGCATATTCGACAGAAATGCTAATAGGATCTCAGGCTAAACACACAAATTCAAAATACTCTAAAACAGCCACATGCCCCTGGAGTGTAAATAAAGATCTGAAATTACAGGTGCCTGGAGTTGTTTCTAGCCATGATACTTAACTTACCTGGAATTTTAAAACACTAGTTTAATGGGCCATTTTTCCTACTGATCACAAATAGAAATTCTGGGCAGTATACAAAAATCAAGTACTCAAGAATTCCAAAAAGTAAACAAAAGCAGGTGGATTGTGAAGAGGGTCAAAACTTGGAGAGGGGCCCTTCCTGGGGAGTGGATTTTTAATGTTTTCCCCTTTTTACTCCCAGCTCTGCCCTGGCCTCAGGCCTCAGGTGCAGAGCTGCACAGTGTGGCAGCACAAGCCCTGAGTCTACAAGAGAAATAACAGCTTTCTGGCCAGAGGAACCAAGAAAAAGGGCCCTGTGGGCAGGAAGGACAATCTTTCATGTAGGGGAATCTCCAAAATGAGAATGCAGGAGGAAATTCCCTAATTCTGAGTCTGAACCCGCAGGAGTACCAGGTTATCCCTGAGATGCACATGCGTGTGACATGCCCTGAGTGCACAGAAAAGACTTTGAGAACAGAATGAAAATTAAACTTTTTAAAATTTGAAGACTTCAGCCAGGCACAGTGGCTCACACCTATAATCCCAGCACTTTGGGAGGCCAAGGCAGGTGCATCACCTGAGGTCAGGAGTTTGAGACCAGCCTGGCCAACATGGTGAAACCCTGTCTCTACTAGTAATACAAAGATTAGCCTGGTGTGGTGGTGTGAGGCTGTAATCCCAGCTACTCAGGAGGCTGAGACAAGAGAATCGCTTGAACCCCAGAGGCAGAGGTTGCAGTGAGCCGAATTGCGCCATTGCACTTCAGCCTGGGTGACAAGAGCGAAACTCTGTCTCAAAAAAAAAAAAAAAAGAAAAAAGAAAAAAGAAATTAGAAGACTTCATTTTTCTGCATTGGCCAAATAACTATGTACTGATGCCCCTCATTCCAATAAAAGGTTTGTAGCAGCTTACAGAGATAATTTTAAACAATTTTTAAAAGAAGAAGACAACATTGGGTCAAAGGGAAAATTGGCTAAGAAAATAAGTGAAGCCAAGGAGTAAAACTAATGTACAACATGAATATCTTTAAAAAAAAAAATGGTGTGCTGTCTTATACTGGCTAGCAAGAGCAGATTGTAAAATATTCAGGATTTTTCAAGACAGTTGTTAACTGTTGGTAACTTGATATTGATCGCGATAGAAGTTTTTATACTATAGAAATCAGCAATGCTACAAGTCAGAAGCATTGTATTTCTTCAGAGAGTCAGTTTAACAGGACCCATATTTATCAGCCAACTACAAATGGATAAAAAATAATTGACTCTGGGCCATAGGGTAGTGAAAGGAAAGAAGGAAATAAAATTAGGTACAAGAGTCATAAGATTCATTTTTAAAAGTCACCAAAAAAACCAAAAAATATATATAATAGTTTAAGCCACACAGAATATTTACTCAAATGGGACATGCATTATTCCATAAAGGTAACTCCAATAAATTCCAGAGTATCAGTATCTTAGAAACTATCTATATTCTAGGCCAGGAGCAGTGGCTCACGCCTATTATCTCAGCACTTTGGGAGGCCAAGGTGGGCAGATCCCTTGAATCCAGGAGTTCAAGAATAGCCTGGGCAACATGAAAAAACCCCATCTCTAAGAAAAATTTAGCTGGGCATGGTGGAATGCACTTGTAGTCACACCTACTTGGGAGGCTAGGTGGAAGGATCGCTTGAGCCCGGGAAGCAGAGAGGTTGCAGTGAGCTGAAATTGTGCTGCTATACTCCAGCCTAGGCAATAGAGTGACACCCTATCAAAAAAAAAAACCAGAAATATATTCTGCAACTATACTGTAATAAAATTAGAATTTGATTTTTTTAAAAAAAGATACTTAAAATTGTAAGTAAACAAAAATATTTATCAGTAACATGGATTTAAAAGGCAATAATGGGCAGGAGGATTGCTGGAGTCCAGGAGGTCGAGGCTGCAGTGAGGCATGATTGCACTACTGCACTCTAGCCTCGGCAATAGAGTGGGACCCTGTGTCAAATAAGCAAATAAATAGCAGTGATAAAGAAAATTAACTCTTTTAGAACCAGGTGGTAAAAATGTTACACATAAAATATACATATACAAAAGTTATAATTTCAAATACATGTATTAGAAGAAGAAAAGTTAAAATAAATGACCTAAACAATCTACTCAAAAATTTGGAAAAAGAGAAGTTGGGCAAACCTAAAGAAATAAGAAGGAAAGGAGTTATAAAAACAAGAATAGAAAGCAATGAAACAGAAATAGAGAACAAAAAACTAGGTAGTGAAATTAACATACTTTTGATTCCGAAAGCTGCTTATTTAAAAATATTTGTAAGATACTCAGAGTTACAACAAGACTGATTACGGATAAAGGGAGAAAAAATGAATAAACAAATACAGAATGAAAAATGGGAAACAGCTGTAGTTATGACACAGATATAAAGCAGAGTATTATGAACAAGTATACACTAATAAATTTGAAAACCTAGGTGAGATAGGTAAATTTTTAGAAACATTTAATCTATCAAAATTAGCACAACAAGAAATATAAAACTTGACTATACCAATAAGTATTAAAGCAGTTTTTAAAGTTATCAATGGCCTCTAATACAAATATATTTTTTAAATGGCCAGATGGTTTCACAGATGAGTTCTATCAAACATTCAAGAACATGAAACTCCTACATTAAGCACTTTTTCTAGAAAATAGAAATAAGATTAAAGCTTCCTAGCTAATTTTATCAGGCTAGTGTAATCTTGATTCCAAATTGAATGTCAAAAACTCAAGGAAAGAAAATAATAGGCTCATTTCACCTTGAACATAGATAAAGAAAAAATAATTATTTATGAGCAGAATTCAACAATATGACAAATAATAACACTGGGAGGCCAATGTGGGAGGATTGCTTTAGGCCATGAGTTCAAGAGCAGTGTAGACAACATACTGAGACCCTGTCTCTACAATAAAATTAAAAAATTAGCCAGATGTGGTGGTGAGCACCTGTAGTCTCAGCTACTGGGGAGGCTGAGGCAAGGAGGATCACTTGAGCCCATGAGTTTGAGGCTACAGGAAGTTATGATTGCACCATTGCACTTCGGTCTGTGCAACAGAGCAAGACTCTGTCTCTAAAAAATGTATTAAAATAACAGTAACAATAATGACAATGCTAATAATGATACATCAAGATCAAATGGGAAATCCTTGGAATGCCAGGTTGGTTCAATATAATAAAATATATTGTTGCTATATTCACCACATTCATAGGCAGAAAAGTCATTTCCTTTGTGCAATCAATTAATAAAAGGCATTTGGCAAAGTGTATCCATTTGTGATTTTTGAAAAACAGTTGAGGAAGCAGGAATCAAAACTTTCTTGTTTTGGTGAAGGTTATATTCCAAAAAATCCAAAAACTACCGGTATAAATAATGGAAAAATCTCAGGTTCCCAAGACAAGAATGTTCACTGTAATTACTAGTTTAACAGAGCACTAAAGCCAATGGGCAACATAGCAAGACCCCATTTACCAAAAATAAAAATTAAAAACTTTTAATTAGCTGCCACGGTGGGATGCGCCTGTAGTGCTAACTTCTTGGGAGGCCAAAGCAGGAAGATTGCTTGAGCCCAGGAGTTTGAGCTTGCAGTGAGCTGTGATAACACCACTGTACTCCAGCCTGGGTGACAGAGGAAGACCCTGTTTCTAAAAAAATTAAAAATATAAATACAAATTAGCACTAGACCAACAATGACTGTCTAGCATGAACTGAGGAATATTATTAATTCCACCATTTGCATCTGAGGTTAACAATATGTCAATAACTTAAATAATATCATATCTCTGAGAGTAATTTTTCCTACATTTCCATGACAAATGTTAGATAATTTTCCATTTTTTCCACCTAACAAAATAAACAGGGAATATAATTAAAGTGTTCAGTTGAAGACTGGGATTTAGAAAGGAAGATAGAAATTAAGAATAATCCTTAGTTCTCTTCCTAATTTGCAGCCTCTCTCATTGATACATATGTATTATTTTATTTTTATGTCTTTTAGAATCTAATAAACATGTTCTATATTATATAACAAACTAGAATATATGGATTGTCTTTGGTCTTCCTTACCGCTTTCTTAACTCTGCTGGCTCTGGGGCACTGGACATACCATGTAAGAAGAAAAATGTTTTAACTCCACTGAACTTACTCGGAAGCACTGGAAATTGGTTCAGCAATATTCAACTTTGCCCAGCAAGTTTATGACAGTTTCATATATAGTATAGTATAAGTATGTGTAGTATAGAATTTATGCTCTCAAAAACTAAGAGATAAAGTATGGGGATTCTAAACTGTGTTGACATAGAAGAGGGCAGATTTCTCAAAGAAACAGCCTCCTATAGAAAATTGCTGGTATGAATCGGGATTCTCCAGAGAAGCAGAGCCAATAGGATGTTGGCAGAGAGAGATTTATTTTAAGTAATTGGCTCATACTACTCTGGGGGCTGGCATGTTGGAAATCTGCAATCAGGCTGGAGACTCGGGAAGAGCTGATGTTGTGCCTCGAGTCGGAAGGCGGTGCAGAGGCAGAATTTCCTCTTTCTTGGGGGACCTCAGTGTTTGCTCTTAAGACCTTAAACTGATTGGAAGGCCCACTTACATTATGGAGGGTAATCTGCTCTACCCAAAATCTATTCATTTAAATATAAATCTCATCTAAAAACACCTTCACAACAATATCTAGACTGGTATTCAAATGTCTGGAAATCATAGCCTAGCCAAGTTGACACATAAAATTAATACTTGGCTCAAGGTGAAACTTCAAGATCAATGTGGCAGGAGTGTTAGGAAGGAAGTGAATTCAGTACTAACCAAGTGGGACAGCCAAATCATCACTGAGTGTGGCACTGGCCTTTCACCAAAGTAACATATGGCAAAGTTTTAGATTAGGACAGGTACCAGACAAAAGCTGGGTGAATCGGTGGAGGCTTTTGTGCCAACCTTCATAGACTGGCTGCATCAGACTCCCCTAAAGAGCATACAAAAGAAAAAGGACAAATTAAAACCCTTTCATCCAAACTCAAGACATGAATAAAAAACTGTAAATGCCTCCACAGCAGTTTTAAAGGATGTCTTTCTCCTGCAACCCAGCACAGATATGGCTGAGGGCCAAGCCCAGGGCGCTTATAATAAAGGTTGTGAGGTTGTAGAACTGTTCGTTGCATAATCTAACTGGGGCTGTTGTGCTAAGGCAAGACCACTGGTTGGGATAGACTGGGCCCTGAGATATGAAATAGGAACGTATGAACAGACACAGAAGTCTGAGTGAATCAACACACTCCCCCGAGGGTCCTTCCTGGAAGAAGCAGACTCACTGTATTAGCTATTTATTGCCATGTAATGAATGACACCAGCTTGAAATAACAGACATTTACTATTGGGCATTACTGGGACAATGGGGGATTTCTTAATATGGATTGCGTGTTTGATAATGTGGTATCAATTTTAAGTATCTTGGGGGTGATGACGGTATTAGGGTTATGCAGGAGAAGTGTGCTTGTTCTTAAACTATACCTGAGAAAATATTTAGAAGTCAAGCGGCATGATGTCCACAGACTACTCTCAAATCATTTAACAAAATGGTTCTTCAACAGTAAATGGATAAACAAAACATAGTATATTCATATAACAGAATACTATGTAAGCAATGGAACTTCATGAACTACTGAAAATGTAGCAACATGGATGAATCTCATAGAAACAACATTAACTGAAGAAGCCAGGCTTGCAAATATACATACTGTATGTTTCCATTATCTATTGCTGTGCAGCACACCACCTCCAAACCTAATGGCTTAAAACAAAAACAATCATTTTACTACGTCTTGTGAATTTGTCCATTAACTGGACTTTAAGAACCACCGATGTAGCCCATGAACCAAGCACATATTCACGGCACCCACTCCACCCAGCACCTCACACCTGTGATTTTTACTGGCTGCCCATCAGATTTGAACACCCTTAGAGTACTGCGAAATTTCCCTACATTATGAGTCCTGCCTCCCTAAAGTAGAAACCAGAAAGCTCACTTCCCCTAGCCTTCTTTGAAGCTACAGCACCAAAGTTCCACCAATTAAATTCATCCACCTAAGACTTCAGTCACAAAGGGAGCCACAGGAGGAAACCGTGTCAGTGGGGCAGGGTGTGTTTTACTCTATTTATTTCTCCAAAAAGGTGACAAAAGAAGCATCTGTCTTTTGGGGAAGTAGTGTTCTTTTTTTCTTTCTTTCTTTTTAAGTGAAGTTCTTGGAACAGAAGTGGTTTAGGAGGTGTCTTCAGTGGTGGCCACAGCAATGTCCAGGTCCTAACAACAGAACAAACAGCAGCGCCCAGAAGCCGTGGGCAGCAGCACTGATGTGGCTAATCAGACCTGCTCTCTGTGTGGTCTGGGCCTTTACACACATGTGCCTCTCATCCATAGTTCCAGCATTTCCACTCTAAAAGCCTAGTTCTGAGACAAATGTCTTTGGTAGACCTTTCAAAGTTTTACCAAACTCAACGAGGGAACCAGGAAGAATACAAGAGCCTTGATTCAAAGAGGATTTGAAAAGCAGAGCTGTATCTCTCTGTGAGGAAATAATTTCTAGTTAAGGTACTAGAGGGCAATAAAATCATAACCTTGGTGTTATCTTCTTTACCAGATAAAAGAGAAAGCCACAATCCCTTATCAGCTCTCTGCAGGTTAAACTCTAATCGCACACGGCCAGCTGTGTTCTTCTTAGGCGAATTACAATCCCTGAAACACTCAGGTTTTAATCAGGCAGGATTGTGAGCAAAGGTTCAAGTATGATATTAAATAATCAAGCATGTAGAATTTTGCCTTATTTATAATTTTGAAACACTTTTCCTACACAATTTCTGACCTTAAGGGGCAGAATTAACCAAAAACACTTTTCAGAAATGCCCTAATTCAGTCACACTCATTTTATCGTCTCTATTTGGCCTGTTTTAGGGTTAAGATATAAAGAGTTCTTCTTGTGTAGTTAGCAAAACAAAAGTCTTATGCTATGAAGGCTCTAGAGTTCACCTCTGTCTGGAAGGACTTAGCCCATAAGATCATAATTATAATTAATTCCATCATGGCCTAGCAATAATTGTATTGTCACTCATTAGCTCATTTATTCTGAAAACTCTCCCTCAGGAGAAGTCATCAGCTAAGGATTTTGCTTGCAATGGCTGTAACTGTGGATTAAATATCATTTTTTCCGAGATGCCCAAAGTTTACCAGTGATTGGGACTTGTCAGAAGTAGCATCATTTGCTACCTGTCAGGTGGGGACTCAATAAGCTATGAGCTCCTGTCCTAGGAGGACTTTATAGACTCTGTTTCCACATGTGAACTGCAATCCTTGCTCTTTAATAATCTAATACCCAATTTAATGAAGTTTTCCATTAACTATAACATGTCTGCCATAATCATGATTCCAGATTTACAGATAGAAGGACTATTGAACCATTGCACATTTAATACGTGGCTACAAAAACATAAAGTGATCCCTAAAAGCACCTAGCATAGTTTGCAGAAAAGAACTATATATCAAATTTTCTATAGAATAATCATATATTTTACCAGTGATCCTGTCTATAAAAATGCTTGGTTCTTTATAGATGTATGAGAGCAAATTTTCACTTAATGTTATTTCACAAAGGATTGTTGAGATTTTTCTAAGCTTAAAATATTGTAAAAGTTCTTTCCAGAATTCCAGTCAAAAAAATCATTACCATCCTCAATTTCTCCTAATTGTCTTGTAATCTATAGTAAGATTTACTATAGTTTATTTTTCCTGAATTCTGAGATTCCTTGGGAACAAGATACCATTCAAAGAACATTTAGTTTCATTTCTACAAGCATAGGCTAAAATTGAGGAGTGTAGATAAATAAACCAAGAAGAAATAAAATGCTTTCTTATATATTTATCATAAAATAGAACATTTTTTCCAAATGACAGGGCAGGCTTATCAGAAAAAAATAGAAAATTCAAAACAATATTCTAAAATAAATCATCATAATTAAACATAGGTTTACAACTTTCCTCAGTCTCATTTCTTGTTCCATTGATCTGGGGTTAGCAGACTACGTTGATAAGTGCAACTGCTTCTGTACTAAAGCAGTTCTATAAATGCTAATTTTTAAGTCCCTTGGCATAATCTGACCCGGGGTGGCAACATCAGCCTAAACTAGTGTATTTATTCTTGCAATTCTATTTTCCGCAATATCAAGAGTCAAGAATACCTGGTAGAGGCCAGGTGGGGTAGCTCATGCCTGTAATCCCAGCACTTTGGGAGGCTGAGATTGGCAGATCACTTGAGGTCAGAAGTTTGAGACCAGCCTGGCCAACATGGTGAAATCCCATCTCCACTAAAAATACAAAAATTAGCTAGTTGTGGTGGCATGCACCAATAGTCCCAGCTACTCAGGAGACTGAGGCAGGAGAATCACTTGAACTCAAGAGGCAGAGGTTGCATTGAGCCAAGATCTCACCACTGCACTCCAGCCTGGGCAACAGAGTAAGACTCCATCTCAAAAAAAAAAAGTAGAATCATTTTCACAGAGCCTCTGAGGTTGTCCTTCCTGTTGTTTCTCTCAAAAGACCCAACTTTTGATGAGTAGCTTATAGCAGAGGCCTTCAGACAAGCATGAGGACAAAGCAGAAACCATCTGTTCATGGCAAGGCCAGATGGCTCTGTTTATTACAGTGACCAACAATATCAGAATAGAAGAGCAGGATCTTCCATGTCACTATTGCACAAGGACTAACAGACGTTAATCCAAAGATGTGAACACACTTTAGACAGTGAGGGCATTGACAACTTTCCATGGTCTTCTTTCTAATCTACCCTTTAAAGTGTATATTAGGATTCCTACGAATCAACAGAAGTATTTTAAACCCAGAAGCAAAATCTCCTTCAAAATACATGTATTAACAGTCACCATGCCAGACTTGGAGTATAAACAAGAGCATGCTTTTACCCTCACTGAAACCTATGCCATCACTAAAACATATATCAACAATATTTTTAACCTGGACAAAACTAATTTAGAAAAGATTGAGCTGCTGTTTTTAATTTGTCAGCTTTTACCACATTATGGGTTTGAGGCACAGGGTAGCTCTTTTGATAGTACAGCCTTAATTTAAAATATGTAAATCATGCCGAACAGTTCTAATTACTTTTAGCTTCCTTTACAGGCGAAGGAAGATGAAAGATTAAGCCTTTGGCGCCACCTTGTGGCAAAATGGGTAGTGGCTGTCTAGTGAAAAAAAAATATTTGGGGGAATGCAAAATAGCTAGACAGTGTTAGTAGTCTGAATTCAGGGTATGAGGTTTGAGGAAGGCAACAACAAAAAATAATTTTCAGAGAAACTGGTCACTGAAGTGCACAGGTACCTGAGAGGGAGCAATTGTTTTAGCTTTGGTATTTCAATAACCAGAGTGACAATAAAACATTTGAAAATAAACATAAAGAAGGTAACAATTATAAGAAACTAGGTGTCTCAGAAGCAAATGGTTTTTTGTTGTTGTTTTCAAAATAATTTAAAAACTTGATGCTATCAGCACAAAGCACTAAAAGTTATCAAGATATTAAGTGAGAGCTTTCTGATAAGAAATCCCTGCTAGCTGGGCAGATTACACTAAAGGGAAAGAAAACGCTTTTCCTATCTCTTTAACTGTAGCGTGTATATTCCAAGATCAATTTTAAATTATAAATCTTCTCCTTTTTTGCTTATTAATTCAAATTCATCATTATGTGTGTGTTTTAAACATACAGAAATATACATATAGTTGAATGACAATTTTATTTAAAACTTTC
This sequence comes from Cacajao melanocephalus, assembly GCA_963573385.1. NCBI lineage: Eukaryota > Metazoa > Chordata > Mammalia > Primates > Pitheciidae > Cacajao > Cacajao melanocephalus. Next base: position 117,778 of record CAUYLG010057860.1, on the reverse strand, counting down.
AATTTTATATGTTCTGACAATCAGTCCCACTTGGAGGAAAGAAAAAAATTAAAAATTAAAATTAATTTTAAAAAAGCTTTCAACTTTAATTTTAAAACATACTTAATCTTATCAACACAATACATAAATGTATACCATACTGAATTTACCATCTTAATTTGAGTTTTGCAAAAATTAAATATGGACAAACATATATACATAGAAAGCCACTTATGACCTAATACTTTTTCTCTCTATGATATACTTAAGAATTTTTTTTACATAATGAAAAGTCACTTATTAATTAACTCAATGAAAATTAGTCCAAAGTAACAAAATCATTTGAGATTGCAAAACAACATTATCACTACTGATATTAGGAGTTTTCCAAAGAGGTAAAATTTTAAAATTTTTACATAGAGTACAAGTGAAGTAACTAAGTCAAATGATTTGCAACATTTTTCTGAAATTCACAAGGGCCAATAGCTTAAAAATATAAAAGCATCTCTTGTAACATTTAAATAAACACATATGTTTTCATTTAAGTTCGGTTCCCACAAACCATTGATGCACTCATTGACACAGTGAATAAGTCTAGTGACGGGAAACAAATCCTTTTTGTTAGGTCATTTCTAATACTCTGCCTCCAACCAAATAAAGAGGACCTATTCAAGTTGTCAGGTATTACATCATATAAAATAATTTTGGGGAGGAAGCCAGGGAAGAGGATCGCTTGAGGCCAGGAGTTCAAGACCAGCCCTGGGCAACATAATGAGACCCTGTCTCTATGAATAATAATAATAATAATAATAAAATTAGTCAGGCAGAGTGGGATGCACCTGTAGTCCTAGATACTTGAAAGGCTAAAGCAGGAGGATCACTCGAGCCCAGGAGTTCAACGTTACAGTGAGCTATGATTGCACCACTACACTCCATCTTGGGTGATGGGGCCAGCTAAACACCACAGAAAAAACTGTAACTCCACCCCCACCAGCTAAGGTCAAATGAGGAGCCTAACTTTCATCTTCACCAGGCTGTAATAAGGAGCCCAACACTTCAACACACACATGGACACACACCAGAATGGTGTCAGAGAAAGTGAGCAGGGAGTCAGGATGTTCATGCCCTCTTAGTGAAAATGTGCTCCCTTCCCCTAACCCCTGAAATGTCAATGGAAACCTAGACTTCCATCCCCCACCCAACAGTAATGAAGCATCTCTTCCCCTCCCCTCTAGGGTAGTGTCAGACAGTGCCTAATGGAAAGTCAGGATTTTCTTTTTCCTTTTTTTTTAGTGTATTATTTATTTATTTATTTATTTATTTTTATTGCATTTTTGGTTTTGGGGTACATGTGAAGAACATGCATGATGGTTGCATAGGTACACACATGGCACTGTGATTTGTTGCTTTCCTCCCCATCACCTATATCTGGCATTTCTCCCCATGCTATCTCTCCCCAACTCCCCACCCACTGCTGTCCCTCCCCATCTCCCCCCAACAGACCCCAGTGTGTAGTGCTCCCCTCCCTGTGTCCATGTGTTCTCACTGTTTAACACCCATCTTATCCATTTCATGACCCCCTAGTGCCTAGCAATATGCCTGGTACAGAAGAAGAGTTAAATGTTTGTTGAATGATTGTTAAAACAAAAAAATGTCTTTTGAGAAGAGTGTCTTCTATATGCTAACAAGAGAGCTGTGAGTAGATAGCACCAGGATGGGGGCTGGTCACCTGAGAGACTTGCAGCCTCACCTCCAGCACCCCACCCCCCCACCTCCAGGGAGGGCAGAGGGGCTGGGGGTTGAGTTCAATCACCTATGGCCGATGATGTAATCAATCATGCCTAGGTGATGAAGCCTCCATAAAAACCCTGAAATGACAAGGTTAGGGGAGCTTCCAAGGTGGTGAACACAGCTAGGTGCTGAGAGGGTGGCCCACCCACGCAGGACATGAGGCTCCCGGAGTCCTAGCCCTCCCCTCCGCCTGCCAAAGCATCCCTTCGACACAGCTGATCCTGAGTCATATCCTCATAATAAACCAGTAATAGTAAGTAAACTGTTTTCCTGAGTTCCATGCTGTGAGCCACTCTAGTAAGGTATGTGAACCTCAGAGGGGTGGGTTGGGGGAATCTCTGATCTATAGACAATCAGAAGAACAGGGCACAAGCTTACACCTGGTGTCTGAAGTGGGGGCATTCTGGTGGGACCTAGCCCTGGGCCTGCCCTGGTTTCCCAAAGTGCTGGGATTACAGGTGTGAGCCACTGCGCCTGGAATGGAGTTGAATTGTAGGACACCCAGTTGGCACTGCAGAGTTGAAGAACTGATAGCTGGTGTGAGAAAAAAACCCACACAATTGGTGTCTAAAGTGTTTTGAGTAAACAGCTGGGATTGCTCCTCGCCTCAGCCATGGCTGGGCCGGGTGTGGATCAGCACTTATCTACTGTTGGTCCTGCGGGATGACTCAAGCCGCTCCCAGCTCTGGAGGACTGCACTCTGTGTAGACGATGCAGAGCGGGTTTTGCAGATAAACCGGATATTTGCAAAGGTGATGACTTGGACACACGGGGGCCTTCAGGGGCGGCACGAGAAAGTCCAAGAAAAGGGCCTCCAGTGGGCAGGGCAGCCGGTTCCACTGTGAGAGGGACCCACAAAGAGACTCCAGATGGAACACAAGTCCAGCGTTTGCCGACGGAGAGGAGGTGGGAGTTCAGGCCAGCCAGTCCTCAGCCTCATCCCGCTGATCAGAGATGGCATTATGTAACAGACACGCTGGGTTCCAGCGGCCTTGTCCCTGTCTTGGCTCAAATGCCAACCACATGTCCCTCGTCAAGGCTGAGTTAGAAAGATGAGAAAGATGCAACCTGATCTCATAGCATGAGCTTTGAAAGGGAGGGTCAGCGCCCTGGGATGATAAGTTCACATTTCTTTTATATCTCTTATTTGTCACAGGTCCTCAAGTTCTGTTACCGTTTTTTGTTTTTTGTTTTTTTTTTTTTTGACTTCTCAAGAATTATGCCCAGCTGAGGGAACACAAGGCGGTGCTGACATGGAATTCGGTGTAAATTTGGAGACCATGGGGGTGTGTGGCTTAGATACCAAAGAAGAACACCACCGTGAACCTGCAGCCCGACACGGCAGCTCCAGAGCAGAACTCACAGAACGATATTCACGAAAAGAGGCCTTGGCATCTTATCCTCTTCATTTAACACATGAAGGTTAAGCAATGTCCCACCCTGGACATTTTACAAGAGATTAAGCTGGTGGGATTCCTTTGCAAAACAGTGCCCTAAAAATGTGTCAGGTTTGGCCAAGATGCTCATCCAAGAACGAAAAAGGCCAGTACAGAATCCGAGCACCCGAGGGTGTTCCACTCCCAGCTGACCCCTGCCAGGAGCCTGGGCAGATCCCAACAAGACTTCCTCCTTGTGGGTGTGCACAGCACCCAGGCTGGCCAGAGCGACTGCGACGCTCGGAAGACCACCAGGCCTGCTCTTCCCACACACACAGCCCCGTGAAGGGGAGGGGAAGGGACCTGTCTACGCGACGGGCAGGCTCACTCCACCTCAAAGGACAGCACGAGCCACAGCCGTGACAAGGCAGTGGCAAGGGCTCCTTTCCTCATTTGGCCACAAAAACGTTAAAGTCAAGAACGATGCGGAAAATTGTTGTGAAACGAAACAAGGGCCCACGTGTGCGCTTTTCATCTGGCAGGAAAAAGCTTCCAGGAACACTGTCAACAGCAGCCCCATCATGGCGGGCGGCAGCAGGAGGTAGATGTTAAATAAAAAAGTTTGGACATTTTTATTTTTAACTTTTTAGTGAGCATGAACTATTTTTGTAATTGTTTCAAAACAAATGCAACTTAATCATCCATTTTCACTGGGTGAGGTGGCTCACACCTATAACACCAGCACTTTGGGGGGCAGAGGACAATGGATTGCTTGAACCCAGGAGTTCAAGACCCACCTGGGCTACAAGGTGAGACCCCATCTCTACAGAAAAAATAAAAAAAAAAAAACTAGCCGGGCATGGCGGTGCATGTCTGTAATCCCAGCTACTTGGAAGGCTGAGGCAGAACGACTGCTGAGCCCGGGAGGTCGAGGCTGCAGTGAGCAGTGCCTGTGCCGGTACACTCCAGCCTCGGTGACAGTGAGACCCTGTCTCAAAAAATAAAAAATAGCCCACTTCCTAAGAGGCTGCTTTTCTGACAGTATGTATCAGGATCCTTAAAAACGTGTGTATTCTTTCTCAAGTACCACTACTCTTCCACTTCCAGGAACAGTAAGGAAATAAACACATGAGCAGAAATAACAACAGAGGCAGGCGGAACCATTGAGCCCGGCACAGGCTTGGCATCGTCCCATGCGCTGCACCTGCGGTAACTCATTCCATCCTCACAGCCTGTCTGGGGGTGGGTATGATCCTCTACCTTTATAGGTGAGAAGCCAAGCCACACAGAGGAGGGGAAAGAATGGAGCAAGGGGCCCTGCTCCTAACCAGGACAACAGGGCCACTGCTTAACAGCCTCTCTTTTTTTTTGGTGGGGGGGGGGGCGGGGGGTGGAGTCTCGCTCTGTTGCCCAGGCTGCAGTGCAATGGCACAATCTCGGCTCACTGAAACCTCCGCATCCCAGGTTCCAGCAATCCTCCTGCCTCAGCCTCCTGACTAGCTGAAATTACAGGTGTGCACCACCACACCCAGCTCATTTTTACATTTTTAGTATAGATGGGGTTTCGCCATGTTGGCCAGGCTGGTCCCAAACTCCTGACCTTGTGATCTGCTTGCTCTGGCCTACCAAAGTGCTGGGACTACAGGTGTGAGCCACAGTGCCCAGCCAGCCTTGACTCTTACGCGTTCATTCATTAGAATTTTTGAGGAATTTCAATAACACAGGGGAAAGAATATAAATGCAATACAGTGTAAATTGTAGTAAAAAATAAATGCAGAAGAAAAAGACTGGCAGCGTACGTGAACAGAGCTAATCACCAGTTCACACAATACCTTGTGTTTTTATTAAATATTATTCTGTGTTTTTCAAGTTTTCAACAATGAACTTGTCTTGATTTTATGATAAGAGCAGAATTTCTATGTTTGAGACAGAATGGACCCATGGCAGCCTGAGGTCTGAACTTGCAAAGCCTGTGAGTATCTACAAACTGCAGCATGTTCATCTGTGCTTGCTGAAGCCTGATCTCCACAGCTATGAGTCCTGACGCCGAGGGCCGGGTGCAGTGGCTCATAGCTGTAACCCCAGCACTTTGGGAGGCTAAGGCAGGTGGATCATGAGGTCAGGGGTTCGAGACCAGCCTGGCCAATATGGTGAAAGTTTATCTCTACTAAAAATACAGAAATTATTTGGGCATGGTGGTGTTGCGCCTGTAATACCAGCTACTCAGGAGGCTGAGGCAGGAGAATTGCTTGAACCCAGGAGGTGGAGGTTGCAGTGAGCAGAGATCATGCCACTCCAGCTTGGGTGACAGAGCAAGACTCTGTCTCAAAAAAAAAAAAAAGTCCTGACACCTTGAATGGTGTTGGGAAAACTGGCTATCCACATCTAAAAGAATGAAATTAAACCCTTATCTTGCACATATACAAAAATCAACTCAAAATGGATGAAAAACTTAAATGTGAGATCAGAAACTTATAAAACTACTAGAGAAAAACATGTAAGAAAAGCTTTAAGATATTGGATTGGGCATTGATTTTTTTTTTATATGATACCCAAAACACAGGCAACAAAAATAAAAACTGACAAATGGGATTGCATCAAACTAAAAAGCCTGTGCACAGCCAAAGAATCATCAATGGAGTGAAGAGACAACCCACAAAGTGAAATAACTTATTTGCAAACCATATATCTGATGGGGTTAATATCCAAAACAAATAAGGAACTCAAATAACTCAATAGCAAGAAAACAAATAACTCAATTAAAAAATGGGCAAAGGGAGTCAGGCGAGGTGGCTCACGCCTGTTATCCCAGCACTTTGGGAGGCTGAGGTGGGCGGATCACGAGGTCAGGAGTTCAAGACTAGTCTGGCCAACATGGTGAAACCGCATCTCTACTAAAAATACAAAAATTAGCCAGGCATGGTGGCGGGCACCTCTAATTCCAGGTACTCGGAAGGCTGAGGCAGGAGAATCACTTGAACCTCAGAAGTGGAGGCTGCAGTGAGCCGAGATCACACCACTGCACTTCAGCCTGGGCAACAGGAGCAAAAACACCATCTCAAAAAAAAAAAAAAAAAAGAAAGAAAAAGAAAATGGGGAAAGGATCTGAATAGATGTTTCTCAAAAGGAGACGTGCAGATGGCCAACAGGTCTATGAAGAAGTGCTCAACATCACTAATCATCAGGGAAATGCAAATCAAAGCCACAATTAGATCCACCTCAAACCTGTGAGAATGGGAAAACAAGTGTTGGTAAGGATGTGGAGACAGGGAACCCCTGTGCACTGTTTGTGACAATGTAAATTATTACGGCCATTATAGAAAACAATGCGGACGCACCTTTAAAAATTAAACATAGAACTAACATACAGTCCAGCAATTCCACTGCTGTGTATACTGTTGACCGGCAAACGACATGGGTTTCAACTGCACGGGTCCAATAACAGGTGGATTTTCTTCCACCTCTGCCACCCCTGATACAGCAAGACCAGCCCCTCCTCTCCCTCCTCCTCCTCAGCTACTCAACACGAAGACGATGAGGATGAAGACCTTTATGATTATCCACTTCCACCTACTGAATGGTAAATAGATTTTTCCTTCCATATGATTGTCTTAGTAACATTTTTCTCTAGCTTACTTCATTGTAAGAATAGACTATATAATACATATACAAAATATGTGTCAATTGACTGTTATCAGTAAGGCTTCTGGTCAACAGTCGGCTATTCGTAGTTAAGTTGCCATGGAGTCAAAAGTTATACGTGGGTTTTTGATGGCACAAGGTGTCAGTGCCCCAACCCTTATGCTGTTCAAGGGTCAATGATATATTCAAAGAAAATAAAATCAGATACCTGGAGCATTATTCAAAACAGCTAAGAGATAGAATCAGCCTGTGTCCATCAACAGATGAATGGATAGAGAAAATGTGGTAGATATACACAATGGATATTGGCCTCAAAAATGAAGACAATCCTGTCATTTGCAACAGCATGGGTCAACCTGGAGGACACTATGTTAAGTGAAATAAGCCAGGCACAGAAGGACAAATTCCACGTGATCTCACTTATGAATAGAATCTTAAAAAGTCAAATGCAAAGAAACTAAGAGCAGGATGGTGGTCACCAGGGGCTAGGGAGTTGGGGACATTGGGGAGCTGTTGGTTAAAGGATTCCAAATTTCAGTTAGAATGAAGAAGTTCAAGAGATCTATTGCCTACCATGGTGACTCAAGTTAATAACAGTACATCATATACCTGAAAATTGCTAAAAGAGTACATTTTAAATTTCTAACCACACAAAATGGTAAGTGTATGACATCATCCATGTTAGATTTAGCCATCCCACATGTATGTGTATATCAAAACAGGATGCATGCCATAAATATGTACAATTTTTGTCAACATAAAAGATCAATTTTAAAAAGAAAATAAAGTCATTGACACTTGACAAGGATTGGCAAATTATAGCGCAGGTGAAGGAAGGGTAAACAAACTGAACAAAGCTTGCTATGTGAAATAATGAAACCTTTACGAAATCTCCATACCCTTCCCCATTTTTTATTATTGTGGTAAAATACACATAACGTAAAATTTACCAGTTTGGCCATTTTTGAGTACACAGTTCAGTGGCATCACATCCATTCACTCTGTCATATCAACCATCACCGCAACCCACCTCCAGAACTTGCCTCCTCCCAGTCTGAAACTCTGTCCTCATTAAGCACGAACGCCCCACTTTCCTCCCCCAAGCCCCTGGCACCGCCATTCCACTTTCTGTCTCTGTGAATCAGGCTACTCTAGGGACCACTAAGAAGTAGACTCATTCAGCATCTGTCCCTTCACATCTGGCTGATTTAACTGAGCACCATGTCCTCAAGGCTCATCCATGTCGCAGCCTGTGTCAGAATGTCCTTCCTTTCTCTGGCTGAATTACATTTCTCTGCGTGGACAAGCCACATTTTCTTCACCCATTTGCCCATCAATAGGCCCTTGGGTTGCTTCCACCTTTCAGCTGCTGTGAAAAACGTTGCTAGGGTCATGGCCGTACAAATATGATGTTGTTTTTAACTTTAAATTTACATGTATTATTTCTGTCATGTCCATTTCTGGAACGGTGTTTATTAACAGGATTACAATAGAATCACCTGCTGTCTAAGGCCACCTTTCCGGCAATATGAAGGTTTTTAAAGATAGACTCTTGCTATTTCCACAGTTCCGATTCCTCCACTCCCTGTCTGGGCCAGCCCTGAGCATTCCATTCCTCTCTTACTTGGGAAAGTATCAGAAAACACCATACAGAAACCACTCAGCCACAAAGGGATTCGGTACCTATTTGCTACAAATAAGAGGGTGCTCACCACCAGGGAAGGCACCTCCAAAGCAGCTCCAGGAGGTCAGGCCCACGGCTCTCTGCGCCTCAGCTCCCCAGAGTGTAAAATTGGCAGCACTAATCCACCTGCCACAGGGCCCCCCGGCTCTCCAGGTGCCAGTCTCAGCATCCGGCACTGCTGCCATGGGCTTCCTCCTGCAACCCCAGTATTTCCCAGTGACTTCCTGACATTCATGACAAGGATCACCTAAGTGTGGCTCCAGTACTGGCAAAGGTATGCAGGAAAGAGAGCTCTCCTACGCTGCTGGGGCACAGAAAACCAGACAGCACTTGGGTGACTGGCTCAGGAATACTTGGTCAAGCTGAAGTGCGCACACCAGTGACCCGGCAGGTTCATGCCTGCCCCTGGGATCCTCCGGTGCTTGTGTCTGAGGAGTTAGGAGGCGGTGAACAGACACTCTTGCTGCAGCACTATCTGTGTAGACTGAGATCCCGAACCCGAAAATCCAAAACATGAAATGCTCCACAATCCGAAACTTTTTGAGTGCTGATGTGATTCTCAAAGGAAATGCTCATTGGAGTATTTTGGATTTGAGATGCTTGACTAGTAAAAAACAATGCAAATATTCAAAAATCCCAAAAGAGATCTGATACCCAAAACACTCCTGATCCCACGAATTTCAGATGAAGGATGCTTAACCTGTACTTTTGGGAAAAAAGAGAAAAACAATTTAATTATCCAACAACAGGAGATGGGTAAGTGAGTGCAGGTTCATCTGGAATCCTGAATTATGGTTGAAGCAAAATGAACTACAAAGAAAAGAACTACAAAAACCAAACTGGAAAAGTCTCAAAATCACGGTGACCTACATAGACAAAGTTTGTTGCAAAAGTGTACATAAGAAACGACAAGAGTGTTGAACACACAAAGAATACCCCAGCTGTCACACGGATAGGTGAGGAGGGGGGTGGGGGGCTGGCAACATTCTCTTCCATCTGGGGCCACACAGGCACCGCCCCCTCCTTGCTGTCTGTTGAATGGTACGCATACACCTAACTTGATAATAAAATGCAGACAGAGCCATAAACATCATACAGCAACACAGATAACATATAAACACAGGCTGAGGATGAAGGAGGAGCAGCCCAACTTTAGAAGAACAGTCAACACTGCAGGTAGGGAGAGGAGGAATGGGGGATGGAGCTTCAGTGCAGATGATGCTTTCGAAAATATATTATTTATATACACATATGGGAAATATACATGTGAGTTATGCGGAAGGGGGAAGCATTGATTCCTTCTTTCTCCTCCTAAAGTGAGACCGTACCCTCCTGTCTAATTGCAACTCTAGACTGTAAATTACAAATCAGTGCATTTAGCAGCCAACAAGAATACTGTGTTTCTCCGTGTGGAGCTGGTCTTTGGATTTGCTAGTTATGCTGAACATAACCGGCAAATAAACTATTTTTTATTAATGGGGAAAATTCAGAGGCCAAGAGTAAGGAGTACATATAATAAGCATAACAACAACAACAATAATATAGTAAGTGCAAGGGTAAGACTTGGATTAAAGATAAAATTTCAGCTGGTCATGGAGAATCACATCTATAAGGCCAGCACTTTGGGAGGCCAAGGTGGGAGAATCACTTGAAACTAAGAGTTCAAGACCAGCCTAGGCAACATAGCAAGACCCCATCTCTGCAAAAAGAAAAAAGAGAAATAAAAAAATTGGCCAGGCATGGTGACATGCACTATAGTCCCAGCTACTCAGGAGGCTGAGGCAGGAGGATCACTTGGCCCCAGAAGTCTGAGGGTATAGTAAGCTGATGCCCCCTGCACTCCAGCCTAGGCAACAGAGCAAGATCCCCTCCCTAAAAAAAAAAGAAACGAAACCAAAACAAGAGAGAGAGAAAATTTCTTAAGACTTATCGCAGAAGCTTTTACACTTTATGGTATCTGACCAGTCTAGTAAGTTAGCAACAGGAAAATGAATTCTACAAAACATCGAGAGAGCTCACATGTACATAAATACATGCATATAAGTCTAGATAGATCATAAATACAGAAAGTTTACAACATGACATACATATTTGAGCAACAGATATCAGATGTACTGAGATAGAAGTCACCTGTTTAAGCTGTACAAATCAATGGTTTTTAACATATTCGCAGAGTTCTACAACTATCACCACCAGCATTTTAGAACATTTCATCACCCCAACATGAAACCTTAAACCCATCAGTGGTCACTCTCTATATTCCCCCGAGTCCCCCACCCAGGCCCTGGCAACACGAACCTCCTTTGTGTCTCTACTGGTTCATCTATTCTGGATCATTCATATACATGGAATCACACAATATGAGGCTTTTTGTGGATGGCCTTTTCTACTTGACACGGTATTTTCAGGGTTCATCCACACCGGAGCAAGCTTCAGGCTCTCGTTCCTTTGCAAGGCGGAATAACGTCCCATTATGTGGACGGGTCACACTTTCTTCACCACCCATCAGCTGATGAGCCAGATGGTTGTTTTGATCTTGTTCTAGTGTAAGTGTTCTGCATTTTGGATGACTCTAAACAAAGTCAACTCCCTGCCCGAGCCATGAAGTTCCCTTCCTCCTGTAGGAGGGAACTTAAAGGGGAACTTAAAGGCCTCGCCACTCACCTTCTCCTCTGCAGACCTGAGCACACTGGAGACCGCCTGCACCGCCAGCTGCAGGGGCTGCTGCTGTGGGTCCTCCTCGAAGGACAGGAAAGGTGGGCCCTGGAACAGAGGGGCAGCATGAGGAGGGGCGCGCACGGGGGGGGCCGCATCTTTAAAATTACATATCTGTGTAAAGTTCCGAAAAAGTACGAAACTGCACTAACACATCTTTCTGTTAACTCTGCGCTTCTAAATAGCAGCAATGGTTAAAATATCAGTAGGTTTGCACATCCAAGGAGCAGCTGGTGATGGTTGTGCTCAGTGGGCAGGGTTCAGTTATGGGAGAAGGCTGGGAAAGGACAAGAACCCAGGAATGAACCTGAGGATGCCACAGGAAGGCAGCGAAGGGTGTTTTGTATCCTCCTGCTGACAGCGTAAGGAAGAAAACACAGACTCTCGGGGTAGAGCCACTTCCTGCACATCAGTGGATCTGTGGGTCTAGCGGGACACCTGGCCCAGCACGGAGGGCTCTGAGGTGTGTCCTCCCCAACTCCTAGGGACAGTCCTCCACTCTGGTCTAGAAGTCACCACTCCCTGTTGTGTGTGGTTGCCGTGGCACGGTTACTTAGGGTGCCCCCCCCATTCTCCTCTCCTACCCCCAGGGGCTGGCCTTTCCCTGGGATCTGAGAGGGTGGACAAGATTCCTTGGCTAGAAATGAGAGCGCTTAGTGGCTGCCCACAGAGCAGACCCCTTGGCCCCTACTTCACAGCCCTCTGGAGCCACCTGGCCCCGAGCTTCACGTTTGCCCTTGGCTCTGCATGTCCCCCCAGCATCCTTCCAGGAAACTCAGGCAGCTCATGTCTGTTCTGGTTCTTGCAATTAAAAATCTCCAAGCGAGGTGGGTGTGGTGGCTCACACCTATAATCCTAGTACTTTGGAAGGCCAAGGCAGGCAGATTGCTCAAGGCCAGCAGTTCAAGACCAGCCTGGACAATATGGCAAAATCCCGTCTCTACCAAAAATACAAAAATTCGCCGGATATGGTGGCGCACACGTGTAATCCCAGCTACTCAGGAACCTGAGGCACGAGAATCACTTGCCCCCAGGAGGCGGAGGTTGTATTCAGCTGAGATCACATCCCAGACAGGGTCTCAAAAAGAGAAAAAAAAAATCCAAACGAGAGATGTACAACTAAATGAACAGGACCACAAGGCAACAAGACCAATGCTTTATAACAAAGAAACCAGGGCTTACGTGGCCAGCCAAGTCCTGTCCTTTCAAAACTAAGCCCTTGAGAGGCCAAACGTGCATGCCAACAACACAACCCTGGATCAAAACTCTCCTTGAACTCCGTTCCTGACATTCTGTAGAAAGCACGTCATGTTTAAGTAAGCTCTGACTGAGTGGTTAAAAACCATGCAGCCCCACACGCTCCCATTGCATCTCATCTCCACTGTGGTGAGCTAGGTCCAGCAACGAGGCGTGACCGAGGGCGGGAGAGGGGAGGTGGTGTAAAACTGTACCGTGGAGATTCCACCAAGCATGCTGCAAGTGAGTAAGGAACGAGGTTATGCTGTGACTATTTCTCGAGAATTCCCAGTGACCACGAGTAAACCTAAAAGACAGAACATTTTGATTTACACACTTCTAACCTCACCCTGTTCTTGCACTATCTACCTCATCCCCCAAAAATCAGCAGAGAATTAAATGTGCTGCTGGAGAGGGATGAGATCACGGTTTCAGGACTGCTCTCCTGGCATTCTCTCTGGTGGGAGCTTGTTTGGGTGGGACCTGCTGGCCAGGGCCACGCTGTGAGCTTGGTGATGAGACAGTTCAGTGCACCAGGCCCTCTGGGTCTGAGAGAACAGAACCCAGCACAGAGGCCAGTGTCAGGCAGGGAACCATGAGCAGGCAACATGCCAGCACTTGGAGGATGGAGTGCAGAAACAATGTACTTTCTATAGTAGCTGAAAGATACAACGTTGCCTTACACCAGCCTGGCCTAGACTCATGCTCTCCAGCGCAGCAGATGAAATGTTTACCCTCTTCCCTCGCTACCTTCTGAACCCAAACCTTGTAAAGAGTTTGCTGGGAATCTCAAGGTCAAGGGGTGGTCTCACAAGACAAATAAGATATTAAGAGAAATGCTTTTCCTTTCCTGATCTGCCTAATCTTTGAGTTTCAGAAGCAGGGCGTACTTGCCTGCCACACACAACCACAAATTCAGGCATCTCTGCATCTCTGCTGCTGTGTCGATGCTGAGAGAACCCTCATTCCAGACCCCATTCCACTTAGACTAAAGGAAGACTTAATGTCCACATGGAAAAAGAAACACACAAGAATTGCCAGGAAAACATTGAAAAAGGAAAACAAGGGTGAATAGCCTCACCAGATATTAAAACACACTATAGAAACCCCATTATTAAAACTGTGTGGCTCTGGTGTACCAAAAAACACATGCACTACAAATGAACAATATAACTACCCTGAAGGGGATGGGAAAAGACAGATATAACCTAAGAAACCTGGAAAATTATATCTTGACTGCACCTAAATGCTGTAATCCAGTAAATGTGTTTCATGGGTTGGGAACTCAGAAACTACTTTATGCATATACTAAAACTGAACACATAAGTAGTAGGTAAATAAGACAGCAGGTGTCCCAAGACCTACTCTTGAAGAAGGGAGTTAGGAATGAGAAAGGGAAAATACTAAAATGAACTCTGTACCATTGGACTAGAGGTACAGGATACAATCATGGTTTTTAAGACAAACATAGAGAGAAATACACAGAAATACAGATGTGTGCACATGTGTTAGTATACACACATATGCTTGCTATTACTGAATACTGAAAGGGAGCAGTGAGAACCTAGCCAATGCCTAGGTCTTGGTTTCTAAACACTTCTCCAATAAAAGGAATCAGGGTTGCTTGAAGAAGTGGGTGAATCCAAGGCCAGGGGAGGAGAAAATACAAGATGAGCCAAAAACAAACATGTAGTGGAAACATGAAGTAAGGAAATGAAAATAAAAAGTGGGCTTGATGGAAGAACGAAAGAGGCTACTCTCAAAGGAGCACCATGATGGCCCAAAGGAGAGCAACTTAAACAGCTGATTCAGTTTGGCTCTGTTTGTAACCCCACGTGTCAAGCGAGGGACCTATAATCCCCACCTGCAGAGGGAGGAGGTGAATGGATCATGGGGCAGTCTCCCCTATGCTGTTCTCATGGTAGTGAGTGAGTTCTCACAAGATCAGATGGTTTCATAAGCATTTGGAAATTCCTCCTTCCTTCTTCTCTCTACTGACGCCTTGTGAAGAAGGTCCCTGCTTCCCCTACCACCATGATTGTAAGTTTTCCAAGGCTTCTCCAGCCATGTGGAACTGTGAGTCAATGAAATGTCTTTCCTTTATAAATGACCCACTCTCAGGGAAGCTCTTCATAGCAGTGTGAAAGCAAACTGATACAGCAACATAATAAATAGTGATAGTATTGGACTATAACCCACAGAATCAATATCCATGAGTCCATATTGAGCTGAATAATCAGATAAATATCTCATTGGAGGAGAAATGATGGTTCGCTCTTGCAGTAGAGTTCCAAATAATAAAGACAGGAAGAAAGAGGAAACAGAAAGTCGCCATCAAGCGAGCTGCAGCTAAGTCACCACTACAGACAAGACACACTGATGGTTGGAAAATCAGTGAGGAAAAGTTTGAGGCACAACGGGATCCATACAGGCTCAAAGTATCTCCCCACACTACCTGTTAACTACAGCCGGAAAGATATAAGGAGGTGACCTGGTGTGGATCTGTGTCCCCACCCAAACCTCAGGTAGAACTGGAATTCCCAGTGTTGCCAGAGGGGCCTGGTAGGAAGTGACTGGATCATGGTGGGGGAGTTCCCTTGAATGGTTTAGCATCATTCCTGCTTGGTACTGCACAGTGAGTGAGTTCTCATGAGAGCCGGCTGCTTAAAAGTGTATAGCACCTCCCGCCTTTTCCTCTCCCTCCTGCTCTGGACCATATAAAATGAATCTGCTCCCCCTTCACCTTCCACCAATCATGGTGGAATCATGTAAGTTTCCTGGGGCCTCCCCAGAAGCAGAACCTGCCATGCTTCCTGTACAGCCTGCAGAACCATCGGCCAATTAAACCTCTTTTCTTAGAAACGACCCTGTCTCAGGCATTACTTTCTGGCAAAGCAAGAATGGCCTAATACAGGAGGAGACCCCAGCAGAACTCAACCAAGTCACCACACCCAGCATCCACTGCAACAAGACACGCTGACATCACAAGCCCCATACACGGTGCACGCCATTTCTGTGGTTTGTATAACCTCACTCCAACCATATGAAAGCACCAGACAGATGGAAAGACAGTCAGCAAAATAATGATCAATAGTCTTCAGTTATCAAGGTCATAAAAAACAAAGAAAGACGGAGAAACCCTGGCAGACTGCGGGTGATGAAGAAGTCACTCAGTGCTGCAGGTACTCTCAACGAGACCCTAGGATGATAAAAGGAGACAAGTGGAAAACTGGTGAAATTCAAAGAAGGCCTCTGGTTTAGTTGTTAGGCGTTGTGATGATGTTAATTTCTTGAACTATTACATTAATCTCATTGTGTTATGAATCATAGTAACATGGCACCAACATTTATTTCTTGGTTCTGATCATCGAGCTGTGGTTATGCAAGGCTGAGTGAGGAATATATGAAAACTCAATTATTTTTTTCAACTTTTCTGTGAAAGCAGTTCAAAATAAAAAGTTTAAAAAAGAAGACTTTAAAGAGAGCAGCCCACCTTTATTGACTCACTAAGTGCCAGGCATTTTGTAAATGCCTCACGCAGATCTGATCTCACCTCCAGGAGAGTAGATTCTGTTTTCTGGATTGAACCCAAAGTTATCCCTTCTACAGATGATGCACAGAGACTCTTCCAGGATTGCACATCTGGGAGTGCGGAGCTGGAGCACAAAGCAAACCCGTACCCAGCTCCAGAGCTTCCCCACGGGCTAAAGAAGTACCCTTCCTCCTCAGCAACCTAGCAGGAGCCCTCGGGAGTGGAAGTTGGCTTTGGCTGAATTTTAGTTGATGTGAACACGACACCCACACTTTCCTGAATTCCTGTCTTGTTGCGAGAATGGGTGAGTGCAAAGAACAAGCTGAACTGGCGCCTATCCCTGGGTTTTGCATTGTCATCAGAGCCTCCTTTAATGTTGATTCTTCAGAAGTGAAAAACAAAGCACATTAAACAGCCTGCATTGCCCAGGCCTGGCTGGCTCCCAAGACAGAAGGCCTGGGTCCAGATGGGGTAACGGACATCACCACTGTTTCTCCCAGCCAGGGACCCATCATTCACCCAACTGTGCCCAGGGCCTGCCCAGAGGTGGCTTTGTGCTGGGCACTGGGTCTGGCTCTGCCCAGGCAGCCCCTGGCTCTGCCCCAGCTCACAATGCTGGGAGCTGACCAGGGCATAAGTCACTCTTGGGGGTTGGGAAGAGGGCAGGGCAGGGAGCATCCTGGCTGAAGGGGAGGTTCAGGGACCTCTGAGCTGAGACCCAAAAGATTTAGAGAAGTTAAATAAAGAGAAAAAGAGATAAGAATCCTAAACAAAAGGAATGACCTGCGGGAAGGCACCATACAGGAAAGGTCCCGGACACTGGAGCAACAGAAGGGTCCCAGGTGGAGGGTGCCGGGTTTATAGCCCCAAAGAGGTGCACGTTCCTTCTACTGGCAGAGGGAAGGGCAACCCACAGCAGCGGTCACAGTTCTGCCAACGGGCTTCCTACAACATGGCCACTGTCACTGGTCAAGGAGTTTGGACTCTGTGAGCACAACTGGAAGGTCATTACAAAGACTCTGAAGTCTGGTGGCCACTTTGTTTACTTTTTAAATACAGAAACTCCTATTCAAGTCAGTGCTATTAATAGCATGTTCTGAGTTCACGCGGCATCTTTTTTTTTTTTTTTTCACAAAGACCGCAAATTGTTTAATAGTCTTGATCATCTGCAATTTAGAACATTCCTCTAAAGAAATCCTGGGCTGAAGGACTAAAGAAATAAGCAGCGTTGGGGACCCTCCTAGTCCGGGGCCTCACCCCACTCAGGTGGACCACTGCTAGACAAGCCCAGATTCAGGCCACAGAACATGGGCCCCACTTCAGGACGGGGGCTGCCCACACATGGTCCAGATGGCATGAGCCTCAGGAGGAGTGCCATGCGGCCCACGGGCAGGGGCCACTGCTGCAAGCATGCTGCTCCCAGAGTCAGGAGACTGTGGGACAACAGTCCTGGAGACTCCCAAGCAGGTGCCGGGGGTGTAACTGATTATCATGGACCACTTTGTAAATGCTGATGTAATCGCAGGGGAGCAAAAGGAAAATCTCAGCTGGTGCTTTCAGATGCCATATTAGTTCTCAGTCTAAGGAGCCCGACCTGAGACTGAGCCACTTCTGGGATCTTCTGTTCTCTATGACCAAAGCCATCTCATCAATGGGAATTAGGTGTCTGCAACACCAGACCAAGCGGAGAGGCAAGAGTAAATGCTAAAACAACTGCTTTTAGGTGGTGCTGGGTGAAAGAGGAACTCTGATCAGCAGGTGTATACTAGCAGCTTCTTACTGGTGATTCTCAATCCATGGGACACCCTCATGTGCCCCCTAAGCCTACTCAGGCAGATGTAGGGGGCAAGCATGGGTGTTGCTAAGCTCTCTGGGTGAGACTCCAGTGATCCCTGCACACCTGGCGACCACCTGGCCAGTCGGCAGATCAGCCATGGTTTCTCCTGACGTCAGTGCAAATCACTGTCATATATGATTTAGAACCCTTTCTAGAGTGAGGGTGGGAACCCAGGGTCTCTGCAACATGGGAGTTGTGCTGCAGTGGTCATCAGAGAGCAGGAGAGTCCTCAGAGAGCACAGGGACTCCTCCGGAGCTGACCAGTCCTTGGATCCCAGTAGGTGTGAGCCACTGTTTGGGATAACACATTAACAACTCGACTCCCTGAGCCCTTCTTGCTGGCTCCCATTTAAAGGAAATATTTGGGTCTCCAAGTTGAAACTGCTTCCCACAAAGGAACAGGCTGCAGCCACGGATGGGCAGACCTCGGCAAATCCCTCCGGCTCACGGGCCTCAGTCCCCTCTTCTGGAGAAGGAAGGGGCTTTGGCTAGGAGAGTTTTTAGGGTTTCTTTCCATCTTAAAATACAAAGCTGGGGTAAAACTTGGAATGGGAGGAGTTATCGTCTCCGCTGGATAGAAAACTCCACTTTTCACAGAGAAGGCTGGGTGTGATTAAGTTATCATCAGTGTTTTCTCAATTCCTAAGTGACAGGCCAAGAACTGGTATCCTCCCTGGGTAGGATAGAGTGACATGAGGACAAGGCAGAGGCAGGAGGGGGAGCACTAAGCTGTGGTTCTCCGGGCCAGGGCGGGCTTGGAGTGTCAGCCCTAATCGCGGATTAGTAGGAATCGAGGTGGGGGAGGGCAACGAGAAGCTCCTGCCAGAGTCAGGGCGGCCCCTGCTCTCCCACACTGCCATCACTGTCACCACAGCGACGGCCCAGGACGCTGGGAAGGTATGTGACCATTGCCGGAGTCAGGGCGGCCAGGAATGCAAACACCACCACCTGCTCACCCACAATGCCATCAGTGACACACAGCAGCAATGGCTCAGGATGCTGGGAGGGTGTGTGACCTTCACTCACAGGAGCCCAGTCACCCAGATCCTATCTGCCTGCAAAACCTTCCATTTGAATGTAAATCAAATGACATTCCAGGCATCAGGGCTGTGTCGCCCGTCCCCAGAAAGTAAGCAATACCAACAACTGATGTCCCAGAACTGACGGACTATGTCCATGCAAAAATGCCAGAGATGGCCCTGGGCTGGGACACTACTGCCTTTTCCAGGCAGGTCAGGAGAGACTGGTGTCTGAGACTGCAGTGTGTGGCCCACAGCAGAGAGAGAACAGAGGAGGCGCAAACACACCGAGACCCTCTCTCCTCTCCCGGAACGCAAACACTCCCTGCTCACACACAAAAACTCAGGTAAAAAGTTTTCATCCAAAACTTTCAAATATTTCCTTCAGTGTTCTCAGATTGACTTGACCAGCCCAAGACAGATGCCAGGGCGGGGACGTCCTCTTCTCTGCCTCTCGCACTTCAGGCATATGCGAATATGGAAGGATCATCTCCAAGGTGATCATATTTTCTGAGGTCAATCAATAGATGTCAGGAAAGGAACCATCCCAAATATACAGGAGGCAGGGTCACTGCCTCTGAGCCTGAAACTCCAGAGTCAGAAGCAGAACTTACAAGTCATTCCCCAACACTTGCCGGCCTCCTACAAAGGACAGAGATGAGATCTGTGCCCAGTCACGCCACCGGCCTGCAGAGGACTCAGCCTCAGAAGCCAGACCTTGATACCAGGTCAGCCAGGGGTCGGTGATGGCAACTTCCTGGAGAAATACCTGTATTTCCTCCTGGATGTGAGGACAACAGGGCTGGAGGGCTCCCAAAGAGACAGCTGGTTTCTCTGAGAAGCTATCCAGCGCTGGACAGCGGAGGCGCAGATTCTGGGCACCAGGACAAAAGTCAACCAACTGCCCCTGAAGCCTTTTTTCATCCAAAAGGTACAGTCATTTATTTTCTTTTTCAAGAGTTCAGAACAAGGTCTCTTGATTTGCTGCCTGTATACTGACATTCAAAGCTTTTTTTGTTTTTTAATTCCATGACCAGGTTTTCCAAGGCCATGGCACAAAGACCAGGCACAGGGCAGCCCACCATGGTTGAAGGTTGATGGGTCCAGACATTCAAAATTAGCAATTTTGCTATTTCTACAGCGAATGGCCACTGAGCTGCACATGCAGGTGCAGGAAACTCTGTCCTGGAACATGCCAAGCAGTGGCCAAGACTAGAGACCTCCCCAGACCCACCCAGGCTCCAACTCCTCCTGTGAAATGCCCAAGGACAGTAGCCACCAGAGCTTGGCATTAAACTAAGATGTCTTCAAGGCAAAATTAAGTCACCAAGTGATCAGCGACTACTGAAGCACCCACAGGACTGTGCGGCAGCGGAGGTAAGACAGAGGCCTTTCGTCTGCAGGCCAGGGCCACTGCGCGCACAGGCCAGCTCTGCCGCCCACAGGCTGTGTGGCCTTGGGCAGGCTGCTTGTCCTCTCCAGGCCTCGGTTTCCTCATCTGTAAAACAGTCGTAACACCCATGTCACAGGAGTTTTGAAGACTCAGAGACGGCAGATGCACCGAAAGCCCCGGTAGGATGTCTGCCCAGTGGCTGGCCTTCAGCAAATGATCACTATTTTTATATGCCAAAAAACGCGTCTTTGGAGATAAATTCTTGGTGAAATTCAGCTCTGCGAGAGGAGGAAGCACATTGGGGTCAGAGCTCTTCACGTATCAGGTGCAAGCTCAGTGCGTGTCCTATCGGGCGCTGGAATTGGCCCCGGGACTCCAGGCAGGGCAGGTACCGGCTGGCGCAGATGGGCACTTGGGATAGTCCCTCCAGCCGCCAGCCTGTCCCCCACGGAGCCCAGGGCCTGGCGCACCTGACGTCTGGGGAATAAAATCCATGACTTTGTCTGGTCTCCCGTCAAGGGTCCTCGCTCCCCCGTCTCTCTCCTAACTCTCAAGGATGCTCCGCGCTGCAAGGAGGACTCACTTCGCCTCGGTCAGGGTCTGCAGCGACGCCTCCAGGAGAGAGCTCTGCCCGGCCCGCCCGGCCCGGCCCGGCCTCGGCCACCCCCGGCCCGCAGTCCCGGAAACTCACCCCTTTCCTCTCGGCCTCCTCGTTCAGGGCGGTCACCCAGGCCGCCTGCCACTGGCTCCTCCAGCTGCCCAGCGTCAGGATCCAGGAGAGCAGCGCGTCGGACTCAGGGCGCGGCCCCTCGCCAGGCTCCAGTGCCCGCCGCCGGGGCTGGGGTCGCACCCTGGCCAGCGCCCACTGCGCCAGGTACAGGCCCACCGTGGCCAGGGCCGCCACGAAGAGTGACACCAGCGCGAGCCACTGCACCTCCCCGAGCCACGAGCCCAGCCGGGCCAAGGCCATGGCGCATCCCCGGCCCGCCTCGCCCCAACTTCCCCGGCAGCCCCGGGCGCGGGCGGCGGGCTCAGGATACGCGCTGGCGGCGGCAGCGGCGCGCGGGGGGCGTGGAGGGGGCGCGGCGGGGCCGGGGGCCTCCGGGCGAGGCGGAAACGCGCCGCGGCCGAGGCTGGGCGCAAGCCCCTCACACCTGCGGAACAGGGGCGCGAGAGGACCCCGCGGCCAGCGCCCCGGACTCGGCGTCTGGGAAGTTCTCGGCCGCAGCCGGGCGCGCTTCCTCCTGCGCGCGCCGCCCTGGGCGTCCCGCCCGCGGCCCAGCGGTGGCCGGAGGAGGCTCGGGCCGCGGGGCGGGGCGGGGCGGGGGCGGTGCCCGAGGGAGGGGGCGCGGCCGGGCCTGTGGGGCCGCCCTGCCGCCACCGCCCCGCTTCCAACGCGGCCCGCCCCGCCCCCTTAAAGGCCCCGCGGCCCCGGCCCCGCCACGTGCGCGCGCCGCCCGCCCCTGCAGATCCACCGGCCGGACCCCGGCGGCTGCTGTGCGGCGGCCTGGCCCGGCTCCTGTGCGCTGGCACCAGCGCGTGTGTGTGCACTCGTGTGACAGTGCGTGTGCACGGCGCGCAGTCAGGGTGATTTCTAGGACTGCCGTTTGCTGGTCAGCAAGACAGGCTCCGGGCTCAGTCCTCGGAAAGTCCCTGGAATTCCGTGGCTGCCCCTGGAGCCGGGGGCTGGGCCTGCCTTAGGGGCTGTTCTGCCCAGAGGCAAAGAGGGACTCAGCACCAGGCCCAGGCCCTGCCCTCTGTGTGGCTGATACTCATTCAGTGTGGGGGAGGGTGCAGGGGGTGCATGTGGTGGGATGTGTTGTGAGTGTGGTGTGTCAGTGTGGTGCATGTGGTATGGTGTGTGTTTGTGTGTGTGTGTGTGTGTGTGTGTGAGAGAGAGACCCCTGCTCCCTCCTCTTGCAGAGTGGACGCGGTCCTTAGGGAGTGCCATAGAAACACACTAACCTGAGATTCTCCGGGTCTAACACCCGCCTAAACCATCACAGTGTGATTCACTTGTGTTTTCTGCCGCTGTATTAAGAGGACTTGACCTTGAAAGGAATTAGACGGACTGAGCGTTTGGCCTTCTCTTCCCTAGCCAGGGCTCTCCTGTAGGCCCGGTGGTTGGTACATCAGAGGGGATTGTGGCCCTGAACCCGTGGGCCTGGATTTTCTTCAGGAAAGAGGAAGGAATCGCCCAGCAGCTGCACAGAGAGCCTTTGTGGAGAACAGATTAGGAAGCAGGCAGGGAGGTGAGATCAGACGGGATTGCCCAGGTGAGCTGGGGATGGGCCCTTGCGAGCCAAACTGGAAATTAGAATGCGACTATCAGCTTCCTGCAGGTGACCCATCTGTTACACGCTAGCGCTCCAGTCTGCCGCACCCTCTTAAGGGTGGGAGAAACTGCTCTTCTTTTTTTCTATTCTGTGTTATTTTAGGCAGAAACAAAAGAAATCCCTTCTTATTTGGCAGAAAAGTCTAATTATTTCCTGACCTGTAGCTAGACCTATGCAGTCGGATAATTCGAGTCCTGCGGGTCCCCTTGCCAGAATAACCAGAGTGAAGAAACCAAGGGCCCAGTGTACCCGTGCCATGTGTGTGCAGGCCCCCTGTGGCTGTGAGAGCAGTGAGGAGAGCCTGTCCTGTGTGACCGGTGGAACCAGTCTCATTCCTTCAGGTCTCATGCGTGCTCACTCATCCCACTTGCTTTATTTAGAGGCTTGTAACAAACTGTAAACTAACCACCACCCCTACTTTGGAATTTGTCACACTTCCGTCTTTGCTTTTTTTTCTTTTCTTTTTTTTTTTTTTTTTTTTTTTGAGGCAGAGTCTCGCCCTGTCCCCCAGGCTGGAGTGCAGTGGTGCAATCTCAGCTGACTGCAGACTCTACCTCCCAGGTTCGAGCAGTTCTCCTGCCTCAGCCTCCCGAGTAGATGAGACTACAGGCGCCCGCCACCACCACACCCAGCTAATTTTTGTATTTTGGTAGAAATAGGGTTTCGCCATGTTGGCCAGGCTGGTCTTGAACTCCTGACCTCAGGTGATCCGCCCACCTCGACCTCCCAAAGGCCTGGGATGACACGTGTGAGCCACAGCTCCTGGCCCTGTTAAGTGTTTTCAAAGAGAATTCCAACATATAGATACCGAATTACTTATGTGGAGAAGCAAATTGAGGGAAAATAAGGAATGATGCCAGCTTGCAGGACAATGAGGTTGGCCAAAACATGCACTCGGAACAGAAACATCTTCTACATCTACGAAAAAGACCAGGCTCCCTTTGCCCAACCTCCCAGCCCTACACATCCAGCAGCTCCCAGGCCCCTTCTCTCATGGCAGAAGACACTGGAGAGCTGGGTTCTCTGAGAGCATGGCATTCTCCCTCCCTCCCCACCGAGTGACATTTCTTGTTCCCAGCACCTCTCTCTGCAGCCCGTCTCCCTTTGACCCAAGAAGTGAGACTGCAGGTCTGCCCAGGGAGGGCTTCTGTCGCCACTAAAACCCTCAAATGGGTCTCCATCAGTCTGCAGCGGTTGTTTGCTATTTTTAGCTGCTCATAAAGGGGAAGCACGGTGGCTGTGGCTCCTCTTGCGTGCTCACCTTGAGCTCCCAGCTCCCAGCTGTTTAGCATAAGCCAAGCCCGCTTCCCATCAAGCTGCCGGGCCCACCGGGAACCTTGGACCAGGGCTTCCTTTGCTAGCATGGCAGGCCTCTGGGCAGGAGGGAGGAAGCCAGGTTGATACATTCTTCTTCACAGTGCTTCATAGCAGCTGGGTCTGAGGCCAGAGTCAAGATCCACTGCTCTTTCATTTTAAAACGTTTCTAAAATGCTCATGGTGGAGATGAGAATTGTTTGTTGGATATCTCTGCTGAGTCACCCAGTCTTGGGGGCAGTGTCTTATCCCTGCATCAAAGCTGGGAGTCTTTGAACGTCTTCCTCTACCAAGCCCAAGAGGTTTTGGGATGATGTGACATTTTTAGAAATTAATAGATATGTCTGTTGTGTATCTCCTGTCTATAGACAGTTACACCTTGTTATACTTTTGGATTTTAAAAATACTTTTAGAAATATGTGGGACTTTTAGTTTTCAATGTAATTCTGAAATTTCTAGAAGCAGGGGGAAAAAAAAGAGGGCCCAAGAAGTTTATAGTTGTCTTTAATTGAGTGGAGTTTCTCCTTCACCCTGAAGCAGTTCATATTATTATTAGTCTTGCTTGAATTATCAAGTTTTGCCCCAATATTCTGAGAGACCAGCACCTTGGGGGGCCCGGGGGGCTGTGACAGTCACTTCCCACGCCCTACCAGGGACCTCTAACAAGTGGGAATACATGGCTTCCCCCAGCAGCACTTGGGGGCTGACATTTCGAGAATTCCGTCTTAGCAAAATGCTTTTAAGACCTGGCCCAGTGCCTTCAGCAGCCGCCTTGGGAGGCGAGATTTCTGGAGACCAGAGTCTGTGGAGACATTTGACCCAATCTCCTTGGCTCCATCGCGCTGGCTTAGTCATTTCCGCCCCCTGGAGGCTGGGACGTATTTTGAGTCTGCTTCCTGTGCTGCTCACGGGGTCAATACTGGAGCCAGCAAACCCAATCAAAGGTCACCCGAGGCCAGAGCGTGGCCAGGCACCAGACAGGGCCTTCCCCTCCAGGAGGGGCCATGAGTTCTTCTTCTAGTAATCATTTGCATGACTTATGGAGATGCTGTTCAGGATGCCTTCCCCAGGAGGAAAGCAGGAAACCGAGTAACTGCACTAACTTCCCAGGTGAACCCCAGATGGCTGCATGCACAGTCTCTGAGAGTGAAGACCAGACCGCAGGCCGGCCGGCCATCCCAGGAGCGAGACGGAAACGGTAGAGCCATCACCTGAGCCTCTGCCGTCCTTTAGCTCCCTCCCGTGCCGCACAGATGCACCAGGCATGCTTATGCAGCTGGCGGGCATTCAGAAAGTCACGGCTGTGCGTACTGAGCACCTCCTGCCTTCAGAGACCGCCTGGGTACTTGAGTCCATGGACTCACTTCATTTTCACAGCAACACACGAAGGATGGCGTTGCTCCGTTTTAAAAATAAGGAAAGTGAGTTCAGAGAAGCTAAGTAACTTTCCAAGGCCACCGAGCAAGAAAGCGGCTGAGCCAGGGTTTGACCCCAGGGGCCGTGTTCTTCCCATCTTCTTTCATAAAGGTCAAGGCAAACAAATTCTCAAAAAAATAGATGTTAAAAGCTGGAAGTAGAGCCTCCATTTCCAACATCCATGTGCAAAGATCTGCCTAAAGAATTGTCTTTTGTGTTCTGAAGTCTGGGAGGCAGGGACTGTCAGACCCAGAGGGGACGTTCACTCATGGAGCTTCTGTGATGTCCCAAGTCCTTTCTGGGAAAGACATGAGAGAAATCCAGCCCTGACATTTGCCATGATCAGTGTCTCTGCACAGTGGGGCCTCCCAGGAAGTGCACCACTCACCCTCAGAGTGAACAGTGGATACTCTGCTCCTTCAAATCCCACCATGGTGATGGCCCGTCAGGGAGCCTGAGTCATGCCATGATGCTGGGAGGTGGCAGGCAGCATCAGAGGCAAGGCCTGCCAGCCTGCTGCGGGCCAGCCAGGCCTGCCAAGAGTCTGCCCCGGGCAACCCCGATGACGTGTCCTGCGAGTCTGTGCCCACGCCGGGCAGGTGAAGGAATGTGACCCAGATGGCTGCCCCGCCTCTGCGAGGTGGCTCAGTGAGGCCTCCCTTGGGAATGCCCAGGAGCAAGGTGACTTGACATTTTTGCCTGTACCCAAGGCTGAGACCAACTTTATGAATGAAAATATTTAACCTCGATTCTTTTTTTGTAGAGGCAGGGTCTCACTGTGTTGCCCAGTCTGGTCTTGAACTCCTGGGCTCAAGAGATCTTCCTGCCCCTGTTTTAAAATATATTTCCAAGGAGGCAGTTGCCTAAATTGCATATTTTCTCCAACTCCGAAGAATGCTGATCCCCCACCTATGCTCTGATAACCAAAAGAACACTGTCAGAGGAATTTACCTCCAGATGGGTTCCTGGGCCAGGCTCCTGTAATCCCAGCACTTTGGAAGGAGGCCGAGGCAGGAGGATTACTTGAGCTCAGGTGATCAAGACCAGCAGGGTAACAAAGTGAGACTCCTTCTCTACAAAAAAAAGTAAAAATCAGCCAGGTGTGGTGGCTCATGCCTGCGGTCCCAGCTACATGGGAGGCTGAGGCAGGAGGATCATTTGAGCCCAAGAGGTTGAGGCTGCAGCAAGCCATGTTTGCACCATTGCACTCCAGCCTGGGCAACAGAGCAAAGACCTTGTGAAAATAAAAGATGGGTTCACCAGGTAGAAGTTGAGTTTGTAGGGATGTGTCAGGTGGCAGCGGGCGCCTGGAGGGAGGATGTGCTGAGGAAGAGAGAGATGACTCTGCTGGAGTGAGATGACCCCTCCCCATGCTGAGACTGTCAATGGATGCCAGCGCAGGCGCCAGCTAGGGGTGGCCACAGGAGGGCCTTGTCACTGGGGACAGCCCCTGGGCTGCAGGACGGGAGCTGCTCCTAGCTTCTCAGAACCTGTGGGATCTGCTTCTGCAGCTCCAACGATTTGGCCATTCCCAACACTGACTCTGGAATAACACTTGATCTATAGGCAGCTCCACTAGAAAAGAGAGCGGGGGACCAGAGGGGTCCCCCCTTACCCAACACAGGACACAGAGGAGCTGCTCGTATTCCCAGCAGGGCAAGGCACATTCCTTGTAATTAGCGCTTTGCCTGTGTTCTGGACTACAGTTTTCCTTTCTGCTATGGTTTTTATTAAACACAGTGAGTAGAATCAACCAAATATCTGGAGGGATATTTAGTATCTTTAAGAGTTGAAGGAAATCCTATTAAAGGGCTTTTAGAAACAACACAGGAGCATGCATTTATCTACACATAACTAAATACTAATTACAAATAATGATTATCTATTCCAGTGGTTCCCCAAATACTGCAATAAAGACAAAGGGAATAATTTTGCTGCTTCAAGAAACACTCAGGCTTCTGTTTGCCTAGCACTTTGTAAGAAATCCTATAACAAGTAAGAGGCAGGAATTATCACCCCCATCGTGCGAACGAGGGGTGGAAGCTTAGAGGTGCTGAGCGGCTCACCAGGATCAACAACAACGTGGGTAGGGTTAGGGTTAGAGGCGGAGCTAGTCCTGGATGCCAGGTGTTCGCTGCATGATCCCTCATGCCGCACCAAGCAGCAAGTCTACACGGCGCCCCTGTGGAATTAGAGGAGAGCAGTTCGCTGACACAGGTTATTGCAATGCATCATTTCCCCTGATTTTGATGGGTCATCGTCTCCTCAAGCTGCTCGGAGCGTGGAGCTGGGACTGAGCCTGTGAGCACGTGAGGTCATTGTGTGTATTCTCTTGGTGTGTCATTTCTCCACCGAGTCACCTTCAGGAGCTCTGCCACCTCCTGCTCACAGGGCCCAGGGGAGGGATGGGCCCTGCAGAGTGGGCAGTTACCACACTGGGGGCATCCATGCTGCCTGCAAGTCCAGCCCCTTCCCCAGCTCGTTCTCCCGTCCAGCCAGCTAAGAGGGCAACGAAGAGGAAGCCAGGGACCCTGAGGAAGGAAGAAGCCCAGCTCCTCCTGCAGGCTCTCCTCGTCAGTATTATGGCAGAAACTGGGATGGCATTTGCACCAACCTATAGTAGCCCCAGGTGACAGGGAGAGGGACACTGGTGGGTCCCAGTGGGAGACAGGAGAGCCTGCAGGCCCTTCTCTTTCTGTCTGGGAAGCGCAACACAGCCTTCCTCGCACCTGGGTGAGGCGCAGCCATCCTCGTGATCCTCAGAACTGAGTGTGAACCGAGTACCTCTGTGTCCAGCAAGGGGTAGGGACTGTCCTCCCCCCATCTCGGGGCAGTGCATGGAATCACAAAAGCAGCCTTCCAAATGCATGACTGGGCTTGATTTTAAAAGGAGACTCCAGTCCGTCCCCAGAAACACAGGAAAAGGGTGGTCAAGTTAGGCATGCTGGGTCCCTGATGCTCTGAAGCAGGGCAGCTTGGTGGCCTTCTTGGTGGCCTTCTTAGTGGCCTCCTGTCACTGAGGAGCAGGGAGTCTGGAGAAAGGAAAATCGCAGAAAAAGAAAACTGAAAGCCAGAACACCGGCTGCTGCTGAGCCGCTGGACGCAAGCCCCGCACATTGAACAGGGCGCTTCAAAAGGGAACTGGAGAGCGGATGCTCCATGACTAAAGGTAAAGTCAGGGAAGCTGCGTGGCCTCAGAAATCCATGCAAACGCTCCTAGAAAGGAGGGCGTCTCAGCTCAGGCCACTATAACACAATACCGTCCTGGTGGCTTGTAAACAGCATTCAGTTCTCACACCCTGGAGGCTGGAAGTCTACTATCAGGGTGCCAGCAGGGTCAGGTTCCGGGGAGGGGTTGCTGACTGCTGCCTTCTCGTCGTTTCTCCACATGGTGGGAAGAGAGGGAGGGAGCTCTCGGGGGTCTCCTTTGCAAGGGCACTAATCTCATTCATGGGGACTCTGCCCTCATGACCTCAGTCACCTTCCAAAGGCTCCATCTCTTAACACCATCACATTGGAGGTGAGGACTTCAACATGTGAATTTAGGGGGAACAGAAAGGGTCCTTCCATTGCAGGGCATGTCAGGGTGGGAACGGTCAGGGCACCTGGCAGAAGACCCTCTGCAGGGCAAGATCCTTAGTCCGTGCCCACTGACTCCTCGGCTACGCTGCTTCAAGGAACATAGATTCCAGGGAAAGTCCGCAGAAGCAGCGAGGAGCCGGGTTAAAGCACCCACATCTCAGCCAGCGCGATGGACCCCGGGCTGTCAATCACTGACTGACCAAAGACCCTTTAAAAGGAACTGAAAACATAAAAAAAGAAATTAGATACTGCCACATTTTGATTTTAGCCCTCATAAAAATGGTATGAGGTGGATGAAACAGACATTATTATATCACTGTTCTGCAGGTGAGGAATCCAAGGTCCTTATCAAAGACCCTCCATTTATTACGAATTCAGCTGGGGCTGACGTGGTGTGTTTGCAGCTTGGATGTCAAACAGACGACCCCTTTACTAGCTGAGAACACGCCTCTGTGAAGACAAGTGACTACAAAGCAGCGAAGCCTCAGTCCTGAGGGCATTTTACTAAGACTTTGGTTCCATCAGATGTGTCTTCGGGAATCATTTCGTATTCGGCCCAAGTGTTAGAAAGGGCCGGTTGGCACTATTTGCCCCAATAATAAATCTGTGCACACTCATGTTCATCAGTGCTGCTCCAAAGTGAGAAGCCAAAGTGCCCAAGCCCGGCCTCCATGGGGAGGCCCGAGATGGCTGAAGAGTTTGTGCATCAGCGTTTGTTCAGATGCGATGATCCACTGTTCCTGGGGAGAAAATGGTCTTTTAAAAAAAATTATTTTGTCTTTTTAAAAAATTGATCTACCTGGGCACGCTGGCTCACGCCTGTAATCCCAGCATTTTGGGAGGCCGAGGTGGCAGATCACCTGAGGTTAGGAGTTCAAAACCAGCCTGACCAACATGGAGAAACCCCATCTCTACTAACAATACAAACTTAGCCGGGTATGGTGGCGCACACCTGTAATCCCAGCTACTCGGGAGGCTAAGACAGGAGAATCACTTCAGCCCGGGAGGCGGAGGTTGCAGTGAGCCGAGATCACACCATTGTACTCCAGCCTGGGCAATGAGAGTGAAACTCCATCTCAGAAAAAAAAAAAAGATCTAATAAATTATGCAGAATTAAAGGAGCAACTGAGCAAAGTTTTCTTGTTGATAGAAGTGTGTTCAGTGTGCGAATGTGTCCTTTGGAGACTCGGCCAACGTGTGGCCGTCGCACTGTTCATGCTACGGTCCCTGCACCCTTCCACCTCGGGGCAGCCCTCCATCTGCCAGCCACAGCCCACGAGGGCCTCCTGGACAGAGAGTGTCCAGTACTATCGACACGGTGGACACAGAAAATGCTTCTTTTCTCTCGAAATCTCTCCGGAGGGCTCCCTGGTGAGGACAAAGGGAAGTGATCCAGAGAGCCATGTCCTCACCAGAGCCTCTCCTCCCCATCCAGTGATGGGGAGAAAACGTGGAGATGCTTCCTGCTTGCAGGCTTCTAAGATTCAAAGCTTCTGGTGAGCAGCAGAGACAAAGGGAGTGTCTTCTGTGCTGGGGAGAGCTGGACTGGCCACTGCTGGTGCCATAGATGAGAGTCCCCTGCAGGAGCTATCCCAGGAGGCCACAAGAGGGGCTGTCCTGGTGCTCGCTGACCGTGGCAGAGCTGCCGCTCCTGCTGGTCCGTCCTTGGTGTTTAATGAGCCCATCTTGAGGTGATGGAGGGAAAGGGGGTGCAAGCAAAAGAAACAATGTCCAGTGTGCCAGGAGGTGTCCCCGCTTTCCTCTTGTAGATCTGGGACCAGCTGCAAGAAGTCCTGAACACACCGCGGCTTTATTATTAACAGATGCCAAAAGCACACCTCCCAGAGCTGTGCTGGAGGTGGCGACCCAGAGGCAGCAGGGCACTACAGCTCCTTCCTCTGGGGCAGAAATGAGGGTGCGTGGGAAGTTTGAGGACAGCAGTGGGGCGGCAGGGATCACAGCAACATTCTCAATGGCAGACAGACAGTGGCAGGAGGATCGTGGGGCATGGGCGAGTCCACGAGTCCAGGGAGGCTGCATTTGATGCTGGATCTCGCCCCGCGCAGCATGAGCTGCGGCACCTTGAGGAGGGCGCGTTCCGGGTGTTTCTGCTTGGTGGAGTCCTTGATGATGCTGTGCTCAGACACCTGGCAGCCAATGGCAAAGCGGCACTGAAGCTGCTTCTTGATGCAGCTCAGCCTCTCCCGGTCCTCCTGGCTGGTCAAGCCCTCCACTCCCGACAGGGTGCTGAACAAGGCAGCATCCAGTGTGGGCACTTGGAAGAGCCGCAGGGCCTCCTCCACATCTGCCTCCGTGGCGAAAGGCTGCAGCTTCATCTTGCTGAAGGCTTCAGCGATGCGCGCAATGGCCTCCAGCTGCCGCACAACGATGGGGATGGCAGAGCAGCAGTCACTGTCCCTCTTGTGCTGATGGGCCCCACTCCGCATGGTGATGTCGCGGTTCTTCAGCTTCTCTGAGGCCTCTGCTGACAGCTGGGGGCCACGTTTCACTAGCAGTAGGCAATAAACTTCTTCAGCTTGGCCAGGGCGATCTCACCCTCCACGGCCCGTGTTTGCATCAGCGCACTCACGTGCAGAGTGAGGACATGCTTGGCCAGCATCACGTCCCCTCTTCACTCTGCTCATCCTTGACAGTGAAGGTCATGTTGAAGCAAGACAAGACGGCGGCCATGAAGGCAGTGTTGTCCTCCCGCTTGGTCTCATCCCGGCGGCCAAATACTGAGTTGGCAGCAGCCAGGACGTAGCAGCAGGAGTTTAGGGTGGTGGTGATCCCAGCTTTGGCAATGGAGATGGTCTGCTGCTCCGTGGCTTCATGGATAGCCACTCAGTCATCTTCCCGCATCTTGTCAAACTCGTCGATACAGACGACCCCACCACTGGCCAGGACCATGGCTCCACCCTCCATGATGAAATTCCCGGACAAAGGGTTCCTCATCACCGAGGCTGTCAGTCCAGTTGTGCTACTGCCTTTCCCAGACATGTATACCCCAATGGGAGAACACTTCTCCACAGACTTCAGAAGCTGAGACTTGGCTGTCCCAGGGTCCCCTGGCATCAGCAGGTTGATGTCTCCTTGGCAAGGAAGTCCATCAGGGAGCCTCTTTCAGGATCCCCCAAAGAGCAGGCAGGCAGTGGCCTTCTTCATGTCTGTGTCCCCAGAGATGGAGGGGGTGATGCTCTTGGAGATGACCTCATTGACACTGGGGAGGGTGGCCAGGCGACGGAACTCCTCCTCCTGTGGGCTCACGGCCCCAGCAAAGCTGCGGCCACTGCCATCTGTGTCCACCCGGATACCCAGGACAGGGATGTAGGAGCTTTGGATGCCCACGCCCACCCTGTCCCGGCCCCTGCTGGAAGTCAGGCCAAACTTCTTGATGGAGTAGATGCCCATGATGGTAATCCTGTTCCCAGGGACAACCTTGTCACACAGGTACCTGTCACAGTAGAGCTGCATGTGTCTGGGCATCTCACCGTGGGGACTGCATCAGGCAGCTCCTGCAGCTTCAGGGTCTGCAAGTCCACACATTTGCATTTGTCGGGCATGATGAAGGAAGGGTCCAGTGGGCACTTGGGGCACCCAGCCTGATCTGTGCTGCACTTCCTGGGCCAGGGCGCATGGCAGTGTTGGTGAGGGTGCTGCAGCAGCTGCGGCCCTGGATAGAGATGTGGTGGCCTTGGCACGTACCGCCGAGGCTGCGGTGATGATGCCGGGGATCTTCACCAACTCTGCCTCATATAGTTGTCATTTTGTGACAACTTTTTATTGTCAAACATTTTTGTCATGCCAGCCTTGAAATGAGCAGGGAGGCTCCGAAGTCCATCAGCAGCTGAGTGAGCAGACAGGATGCAGTCTATCCATGTGATGGAACATTATTCAGCCATAAAAAGGAATCAAGCACTGACCCAGGCTATAATACCGGTGAACCCTGAAAACATGATGTTACGTGAAGGAAGCTGTGCACAAACGCCACACATTGCATGATTCCATTTACATGAAATGCCCAGAATACGTGGGTGGCAGGGGCAGAAAGAAGGTGAGTGGTTCCCAGGGGCTGGGGGTGGGCCAACAGGGAGTGACTGCTGATGTGCGCAGCATTTCTGTTCCGGAGATGAAAATGTTCTGGGGCACTAGACGGGTGACAGATGGACAGCATTTTGAGTGTCCTGAATACCATCAAATGATAAACTTTAAAAGGGTGGTAATGGTACATTTTATACCCCCATTTAAAACAGAGCTTGACCAGCTGGTTTAACAAATATTATGTGTGGCTTTTGTTATGGGCTGGATGTGGTGGTTCGTTCACTTTTTTGGTCACCTTTTTGGCAAGTATTTGTTGAACAGCTGCTGTGTGTCAGGTGCTGGGGGTTTAGTGATGCGCTGAATCAATTCTCATGGGGCCTGAACTCAGCAGAGGAGACAGAGGGACAGTTCCACAGGTAACTGTGTAAAGTGCATGGGTGGCAGGGCAGCCATGCGGCTGGGAGTAGCAGTTGAGAGGAGTCCGAGGAAAGCCCTGTGATGCCACCGGAGGGTTGGGCAGGGGGTTCAGGCCGGACTGTGATGAGCTTGTGGGTTTTGTTTCTATAGCGAAAGAAAGGAGTGGCTGACTTGGCAGAGGAGCGATGAGATCATATTTTCACTTGACCAAGATGGCCCCGGGAGACGGTAGGGGGAGGAGGTGGGTGACCGGGGAGGCTCACCTGGGATGGTGAGCCAGGCCCCTCCCCAATGCACTTACAGGGGGTGGTGGGTGGGAGTGGGCTGTAGACAGTGCCATGCAGGGGTCTCCCTTAGGCAGCCTGGTGGGTGGTGTGTGGGGCAGGACCTGTGAGGAGGGGCCACCCCAGCAAGGATAAAGCGATGCCCATGGGAGTATCACAATGGTCTGAGATGCAAGAAGAAATGAAGGCGAGGACCATGGAAGGGGCTAAGAAATTCTAAAGACAAGAAACGGTCAGAGAAAAGAAAGGATTCCACGGTGGGGGTTGCAGGGACCAAGTGCTGAGCCGGTGCCAGCTGCCCACCCCATGGGCACGTGTTATAAAGCAGCACCATGCAATGAAATGGCGAGGCTCCCAAACACAACAGACTCTAGAAACTGAGGCCTGGGGGTGAACTTACTGCCTGATAGACTGAACGTGACAAAACACTGGGAAAGGACGTAATTAGTAAATTTTGGGACAGAATTATCAAATGGGAAGAGACTGATGAGGTCAACCAGAGGGGCCCACCATATGATTGTGCAGGTGAGGAGGGGACGCTGCGTGCCTTCTCAGCATGTGGGTTGCCCCCCATCCCGCCTCCAGGGCTCAGGGCTCTGAGAGGGCGTGGGTGCAGCATGAAGGGCATGGGCTTTGCCTCCTCCGCTGTACGATGGGAGCCAGTCCTGCTGCAAAGAGCTGCCATGGGACTGGGGTGACGCATGTGCACAGACTTGGATGGCGCCTGGCCACAGCGGGCACTCCATATAGCATGGGAATAATGGCGGCTGTTACAGAGCCAAGAATGGGAAGGATTCATTTAGCTCTAAGTGCGCCCTTCATGCCAAGCGTATTAACTTCAGACAAATAAGCAGCAAAAACAAACTGTGGGTTTTGTTCCTACAGCAAAAGAAAGGAGTGGCTGACCTGGCAGAGAAGAGATGAGATCATATTTGTACTTGACCAGGATGGTCCCAGGAGAGAGTAGGGGGAGGAGGTGTGTGACCCTGGGGGCTCATCTGGATGGTGAGCCAGCCCCTCCACTGTTTAATTTAAAAAACATTTAAAAAGAGTCAAAGAGAGAACAGAGGACTCCGCCCCTGGCTGGTGATGCTTCTTTTTGTTAAGCACGAAGGATGAGAGTGTAGAGAGTCATTCATGTATTCCCTCAGGCAGCTCATCTGGACTGAGCACCCACTGTGTTAGAAAGGCCATGTGTAAATACCACTTTAAATGTGTATTCAGCAACGGAGACATTCCTGCCTCTGACTTCTCCATCCAGGTCTCGGAATCACCACCTCTCACACGCACTCCCAGGAATCATCTCAAACCAGCCTCCTTTTCTCTAACCCCAATCCCATCCCATCCAACCCATCAGAAACCAAATTCCACCAGCCCTCTCTCTCTGATCGAACTGCAGCTTCTTTCTTCTTCCCCACTGGGCTCCATTTGCTGGCTCTCCAGCTGGAACCTTCTCCTCCACACCTCCCCACACCCACCTGCCCAGACTTTGAAACAGACCTGGCTGTGGCTCCCCCGCGTGCTTCCAAGCTTTGCAACCTTGGGCATGTTATCTCAGCTTCCTAATGTTCATTTTCCCCATCGATAAGTCGCGCATGAGGCTGCCTAGCTCACGGGACCATGGGAGGATGGAAGATCACAGCAGCACACGTGAAGCTCCTGCGTGGTGCCCAACTCAGGTGAGAGGGCAGGTACGGTTCCCGGGACCCACCTCACACAAGTGTCGCCCATGGCTCCTCAGGAATAATTCCTGGCACTGGGGCTCCCCTGTGTTCCCTCCACATACACACTTAGTCAACTTCCATCCCTCATCCCCCAGACCTGTCCCC
The DNA here is from genome assembly GCA_963573385.1 of Cacajao melanocephalus. NCBI lineage: Eukaryota > Metazoa > Chordata > Mammalia > Primates > Pitheciidae > Cacajao > Cacajao melanocephalus. Next base: position 82,355 of record CAUYLG010057860.1, on the reverse strand, counting down.
TGGGTCCTTGGCCAGTGCCCTTTGCCACATATTATGTATATAATTTTTCTTTTGGTACTGCAAAGAAAAATTAGTACTAGGACAAAGGATCTCTCAGCAAAGCAATTCTTTTTACTTCCTGCAGAAAGGGTACTCCCACTAGCAGTCTTGCCATGAGAGTACAACGAACAAAGGAAAGCAGACATATTTATTTCTTACACATTTGCGGTTGTCCTTACTGCTGTGTCTGATCTCCATTGGCTGGAGCCAGACCTCACAATCTAAACTAAAACCCGATTGGCTAATAACTTGAAACTTTTGTAAACATGTAAAAGCAATGGAGAGCAAAAAGAAGGAAGTCCAAATAAGGAAGGGGTATAGGCTGCAAGCTGGGACATGCCTGTGAGCACGTCCAGCACAGGTATCTTGGTTAATGTACAAGAACACTGAATGTGCTATGTACCTGTAAGCATGTCTAACAGCTACATAGGATAGATCTTCTTGCAAGAAGGCAAGAAGGCTTTTAAAGAAAGTGTTTAAAACAAACTATTATTTCTTACACTTATGAATTTTTCTTAAACCAGAAAGGAAACTTTGAAGAGGAACTTTTCGAATTCCCACACTAGTCTCCCTTTCCTTGGGCTTCATCCTGCTGAGGACACTGACCCGGCTGCCTGCAGTGCCCTGCGCACCCACCCCTGCTGCTTCCTGAACTCTCCTGAGGTACTGTCCAGAGACACCTTTTCTATCCCGCGGAATGTCATGGGGACTTGGATTGCTATTTAACATTTCGTATGTGTGCCTACCACCCAGGACTGGGACCAGGTCTTATACAGTCCTTTGAATTCCTTCTCAGAAATCTGCAGGTTTTCCAGAAACATCTCTTGATTTCAGTTAGAGGTTTGTAGCTCGAGCACCGAAGTTGGGTCTAGGGCTGCTGTTTGCAAGATGTGCTTACTAATCCAGGTGTGCACAACCCCTGCAGCAGCCAGGCCACCAGTGCTGGCTGGGGCTGCCCTGCCCCTCCCCTCTCAGGGTCAGTCTTCCCATAGAGGCCAGGTGTCTTTCTGGGCTGCAGAAGCAACCACTCACTCCCTGGCTTTGAGGCTTCAGGAGATCACAGGGAAGAACTCAAACCCTTCAGCCTGGAAAATAATGCCGGGCTTCCCTTCTCTGATTATCCCTCTAACCCCTGCACCCCTGACCCTCCCCTGGCACATCCAGCCTCCTGCGGGGCCTCCTTGAACCCCAGCCTGCCCAGCAGTTGGCATCACCCCTGCTGTTTTCTGCCTGCAGATCCCCCTCCCTCCCCACTGAAAATCTCTCTCTTCCCTCCAAGAATCAGATCACAGCCGCCCTTGGCAGATAAGAGATGAGATCATATTTGCACTTGACCAAGATGGGCCTGGGAGACAGTAGGGGGAGGAGGTGGGTGACCAGGGAGGCTCACCTGGGATGGTGAGCCAGGCCCCTCCATAATGCACTTACAGGGGGTGTCGGGTGCGGGTGGGCTGTAGATGGTGCCATGCAGGGTGAAATGATCTGCAGGCAGAATGAGCAGTGTGAAAACAAACTTGCCTGTACAAACCCAAAAAACAGACTCAGAGACCCAGAGAACAGCGAGAGTGAGACTTATTTATTTATTTATTTTGATTCAAATGGAGTCTTGCTTTGTCACCCAGGCTGGAGTCCAGGGGTGCGATCTCGGCTCACAGCAACCTCCGTCACCCAGGTTCAAGTGACTCTTGTGCCTCAGCCTCCAGAATAGCTGGGATTACAGGCCCACACCACCATGCCCTGCTAATTTTTTTGTATTTTTAGTAGAAACGGAGTTTCGACATGTTGGCTAGGCTGGTCTCAAACTCCTGACCTCAGGTAAGCTGCCTGCCTCAGCCTCCCAAAGTGCTGGGATTACAGGCATGAGCCACTGTACCCCGCCGAGAGTGAGACTTTTAATGGTGGTCTTGCAAAACTGGATGTCCCATGGGCAGGCACACCCAGCACGGTTTTAACAAGCAGTTTATCCCTGAGTGCGCAGGTCCCTCCCCTGGTTCCTCACAGGCTGAGTACTGTGGCGTCACAATCTTCCCGCCTATTGGTTGTTGGGGAGGGGGCTTTAGGTGTTTTTTTTTTTTTTTTTTTTTAGGGTTTTTTTACTGCATTTTGTTGCTGCCCACAATGCATTGCAATCCTAGTCAGCTCAGGGGCTCTTCAAGTACTTGACTTAATGACCTAAGTAGCCAGGCAGGCTGGTAAGAACAGACAAAGTGAGCTATTTTGCAGGCCAGTAAACTTTCATCTTAGACTAAACTTCTTTGGTTTGGTGAGGAAAACTAAGGGCGGGGGGCAGCCAACGAGCAGGGGTTGACGATCCGAGCCGGGGCCTCCTATATCCTGTTTTCTTCTGTAGTTTGCTGACCTAAGCTGATTCAAGGTACTTTGTGTTGGGAATGGACCACTGTGGACATTATTTCCTTCAGCAGGAAGTGTCACATTTGGATTAAGACCCGTGACTCCAGGTCCGACTGAGTTCAAATTCTGGCTGCTGTGACTTTAGGCAAATCATTTTGCCTCTCTGCCCCTCGGTTCCCTCATCTGTAACGGGGGAATGAGACTGCCCACTTCTTACAGTCTCTGTGAGGACCGGATAACTAATCAGCACACGCGCAAGCATTGGGCCTGGCACGAGGTCACTTCCATCAGTGCCTGGCGTGCAGCAGACAGTCACCACACAAGGTGTGTCTCCCTCCCTCACTGTCTTGTTCAGCTTTGTATCCCAGCATGGGATGGGGAACTGGCCAGATGGGGTAGCCTCAACAGACGGTTGTCAGATAATTGAATGAATAGGTGAGTGAATGAATGAGTGAATGAATGAAGGCAAGTGACAAAAACCAACAAGCAGGTTTTCAAGTGCAATTTTGTTTGGATTTCCAGAATTTAAAGTCACCCTGTTGGTGTGAAATATGAACTTCCTCCTGCATTTTACTCAGGGCAGGGGGGTTCCAGCGGCAAAAGCTGCTTTCAGTCTCCTGGCCAGTGCCTCTGAGTAACGGCCTTTTGTGAAGGGCAGAAAGGAGAGTGTGCAGTTGTCGGAAATATTCAAGCAGAACCAAAGCTGAGATCACACATGTACATAGGCATGTGTGCCCACAGCCACCCTGGTATTGGCTGGCTCGAGCCTATGCAGACACACACAGACACACACAGACACACACACACACACACACACACAGTTGGCTGTCCCTCATTGCTGCTAGTCACTAGCATACCAGGGGGCCCAGGGTCAACACCCTCATGGCCATTCCTCGTGGTTTCCACACGGCAGCAACACAACAGCAATTGAGCCCTGGCAAGAGGTTTGCAGGGCAGAATTCCTCCAGCCCCCGGAGCTGGGATGTTAGAATGTGTTCCCCAATTCAATATGTTACTATCTAAAATAAATACAATCCTGGCTTCCACATCACGGGTCATGGCGCTGCTGTGTCCGGGAGTCAGAAGCGTCTTAAGCAGGGACAGTGTCAACCTGTTCATCTTGCTAGTATGGATAACACATAAAAAGCAAAGTTCCCCATATTACACTTATTTTAAATCTATAAAGATGGAAAATGAGTAGAATAAAGGTGCCCGCCTGTAGTTAGCTGTTTCTATTCTTTTGTCCTTGGCTCAGATGCGCCACAGTGGGAATGGTTCTTTCTTCTTGCTCCATTTCTTTTCTTGGAGTTAGGGGCTGTAGGTCTCCCACTCCAGACACCTGCTGCATGCCTCTCTGCACTGCACAGAGGTGGCGGCAGTGGCCCTGGAGGCTGCAGCCCCTTCGCTCTCATGACTGCGACCACCTTTGTGGTCAGTTGTTCAGGCTGCTCACTGCACAAGGACACCTGGAAGAGGCAGCAGTGGGGCCAGGGTGCCTCCTGGTGCCAGACTGCATCTGCCTGGAGGAAGGGGTGTCCTTCTAATGCAGGCAGAGGTGGCCCAGAACAGGGACTGCACCTGTGCTGAACATCAATGGCCGTCTGAAGCCTCAACAGATGGTTATTAGATAATTGAATGAATGGGTGAATGAATGAGTGAGTGAATGAATGCAAGTGACAAAAACCAACAAGTAGATTTTCAAGTGCAATTTTGTTTGGCGTCCCAGAATTTAAAGTCAACCTGTTGGTGCAAAATAGGAACTTCCTTCTGCATCCTAGGGCAGGGGGTTAGAGCGGCAAAAGCTGCTTTCAGTCTCCTCTGGGCCTCTGGGCCATACAGTGGCCCAGGACACGCTGAGGGTCAGCTGGACCCCAGGGTCTCAGCCAGCTGACCCTAACTTCCCGGGCTGTGTGGAAAGTCATTGTGCAAAGCCTTTTCTGGAAGTAGAGTCTCTTCTCCACCAAGTTATTTTTTCTTTTTAACATAGGCCTTGCCCATGAGATACTTGATAGTCTTCCAGCTTTTATTTAATCTGATGCTTTGATCAACTTTGATCAGTATATAAGATGTCCATGGAGATGAGAAACCAGAGACATTCACTGAAGAGTCCGGCCAGTGGCAGCCCTGGCTCCCTCATCCTCCCGGGAGCATGTGGCATGCACTCAGAGCTTATGAGGCTGCCATGCTGGCTAAGTCTCAGACCCCCAGCAATGCACAAGAAGCGAGGGCTGTGCGGTCCATCAGCTGACCTCGGGGGAGCTGCGTTCAGGGAAGAAGGGCTTGGGAAAGCAATGCTCTATTCCATGCTGGGTAAAAGGAGCAGAGATAACCCAGGCAGGGTTGCAGGCGGAGGCAATGGAGACAAACAAGGTGGAGGAAATGAGCTGGAGCCACCTCCAGCTGGAAACGCAGTGCAGAGGGGCCCAGGCCAAAGGTGCCTCTGTTCACATAAAGTCTCCCCAGGCCCTGCGAGGAGGACCAGGAGCCAGCGCTCCCATCTCCCCGCTGGGAGGAAGTGCCCGCCTGCCACACAGGCAGGGGAGGGGCTTGCTGCATTTTCCCAGGAGGAAATGCAGCATAGAATGGGGTCCCATAAGCCCCAGTCAGTGAATTCCACCAGGAATGTGGCGAGACCTCAGGGGCATCGTGGAGGACATCTGGCATCCAAGGGACAGATACACGGGGACAAGGGCATTTCCAGGGACTCTGAGCAGTCTCTGCATAGTTGATGAGGAGAAAAAACCCAAACCTTATTTCAGCACTGCTTGGGAAGACTTTCCCTGAGTTGATATGAATGATATACCTTCTGCTTTTAATAAGGTCCAATGTAAAGATGATTTGTGTAAAGAATATTTTGGCCTTAAAAGATTTTCTTATTTTACGAAGACCCCTTCAGTTTAAAGTGTGGAATAAACTCCTCCTTTAATATTAGTCGGAGTTGGTCTCCCCAGTTTAACCTAAGAGGTCACTGTGGTTGGTGGCCATCAGGCAGTTTCCACAGACGCCTCTTGATTCACGGCTGTTCCGCTTCAAGGGCCTGCTCCTGGTTGGTTTTGATCAGTTCTTGGATTTTTATTTTTATTCATTTTTTTGAGACAGGGTCTTTGCTGCCCAGGCTGGAGTGCAGTGGCGCCATCTAGGATCACTGCAACCTCTGCCTCCCGAGTTCAAGTGACTCTCTTGCCTCAGCCTCCCAAGTAGCTGGGATCACAGGCGTGCGCTGCCACGCCCAGCTAATTTTTGTATTTTCGGTAGAGACCGGGTTTCACCAAGTTGGACAGGCTGCTCTCGAACTCCTGGCCTCAGTGATCCCCCACCAAAGTGTTGGGATTACAGGTGCGAGCCACCATGCCCAGCCAGTTCTTGGATTTTGAGTTGTTCTGGTTTATATTTGGTTTACTTTGATAAGGCTCCTTGTAGAAAGACATGACATATAAACCAAAGCATCTGGATTATTACAGAAAATAAAATTAGGTAAGAGCCAGAGGTTTGCTGATAAAGGGAGTACTAGGAACCCTCCGGCTCTACAGATTGTGCTAGTACTCCAGGGGTCACCGACCGAGAGCTGGGGCTACACCCTGCTGTTCCTCCTGGTGCCTCTGGTCACTCCTGGCCTGCAGCATTCCTCCTCTTTCTCGTCCCAGTTCAAGCGCGTTTCTGAGCCCAGCCTGCCCCGGCACCTCTGCCAAGACATTGTTTCTCACACACCTGGGAAGGTGTTTCATGTGCCCGAACATGCTGAGGGTCAGACGGACCCCACGGCCTCAGCCGGCCACCCTAACTTCCCAGGCTGTGTGCAAAGTCATTGTGCAAAGTCTTTTCTGGAAGCAGAGCCTCTTCTCCGATAACTTAGTTTTCCTTTTCAACTTAGACTTTGCCCATGAGAGACTTGATAGTCTTCCGGCTTTTATCTGCCACTTTGATCAGCTTTGATCAGCATCGGCAGAACTTCAAAGTCTTTGTCAAGAAATAGACGTTGGCGTTGGACGAGGCATGGGAAAGATGAAGAGAGCTGGCTGGGAAGGATGTGGTCCCCAGTCCCGTTCTTGAGAGCTGTTCTTTAGGGGGCGAGGAGCTGCAGAGATGAACGCCTCCTGCACGCAGCTTCATCTGCCCGCAAGTGCGTCAGGACCCCGCTTGCTAAGTGACGATCATTTCCTGGGTTATCAATCTGGAAGCTGCAGCCGCAAAGAACAGGAGGCTGTTTGTTTTTGCTCACACGTTCATTCCTTCGTTCACTCGCCATTCCTTGGAGCGCAGCTGGCAGCCACGGGGCGCAGGTGCAGTCCCTGTTCTGGGCCACGCCTGAGAAGAGCTGCAATCTTTGCCTCTTCTTGGAGGCGTTAGGCCCCACCTTGTGTCCTCCTGACCCACCTTTCTGCCTCAGCCCTGCCTTGGTACCCAGTGGTGCTCAGGTGGGGTCTGGCAGCCTTGTGCCTCCACAGCCCCAGGTATGTCCTGCTTCCTGCATCGGGTTTCCCTACTGCCCCTGTGTGGGACTGGCATCACCATTCTAGGGCACAGGTAGATCTTGAAATGATGAAACATGAATTCCCCTGGGCCAGCCTTGACCAGTGAGTGACAGCAGATGAAGGACAAAGGACAAACACTTGTCGCCTGTATCTCCCTTCTCAGAGGCGTCTCTGTGGGTCCCCAGCGTCCCCAGCAGGAGGCAGCAGCGAGTCCCCCTCCCTTCTCAGAGGCTTCTCTGTAGGTCCCCAGCAGGGGAGAGTGAATCCCTCTCGCTTCTCAGAGGCTTCTCCGTGGGTCCCCAGCATCCCCAGCAGGCAGCAGCAAATCCCTGCTGCCCACAGCCTAATAACCCAGTGCCGGTTCCCTTCTTCCCTGTTTTCCTTCTCCCAGCCCAGACCTGTTCCTGGAATCACTTCCCACAACTCGCCACTAGGCTGCAAGCTCTTGTTATTTGAGGAAAGTGGCTACGGTGGCCACAGGGAGCTCACAGTCCAGGGAGATGGAGCCAGGCACCCAGAAACCATCTCAGCCCACGTGGCGAGGGGCAGGAAGCATTTCCCAGAGCCTGTGTCATGGATGAAAGACAGCCTGGTCCCCTGTGGCAAGTCAGGGGAAAGATCTTGAAGAGGAAGTTGGGGAGCGGGGGCACAAACATTCTAGATCGCAGGGGCAATGAGTACAAAGGCCAGGAAACGCCAGGAGGCTGGGCTCCGTGGAGGCTGGACCCAGTGCTTCTGGAAGATCTGACTGGATATCCAGCATGTCTGATTGGACCTGGTTGAGATAAGTTTGGAACTGAAGGCATTTCCTGGTCAAAGCGCAAAGTGGCCTTGGAGAGAATTGTTTTACTCAGAGGGGATGGGGAACCCCCACGCTGGGATCAAGGAAGGAAGAGCCACCATCAAGTTTGTGTGTTCCCTACGGCCTCGCTATCTGGTGTGTGGGCCAGGACAGCAGCTTCCACACCCCCTGGGAGCGTGCTGGAAACACAGCGTGTCAGGCCTCGCCCTGGACCTGTAGACCAAACCCCACATTTTCATAAGAACCCAGGGTGTTCAAATGCACATTAAAATTTGGGAAGTCCTGTCCTAGGGCACTCTGCAGAGGATGCTTTTGACTGGGCTTAGGGCAGGGCAGCAGAGTTCGTAAGGGAAAGGGTCTTTGGTGAGAGAGGAGAGGAAAGACTCACAGCAGCTACTGGGAACTGGGGAGGTTGAGGAAGGGGGAGGAGCCGGGAGACGCTGCCAGGTCTCATCCATGGGTTGGGGGTGACGTGCTTCATGGAAATGCAGGCTGTCGGGGGGAGGGGAGGGGGTCATGGGATCTACGGGGGGCTGCCACATCTAAGGTGTCCATGGAGATGGGAAACCAGACACGTTCACCTGGAGCTGATTTTAGTGAATCCTCGATGCCCTTGAGTCCTCACTATTATCCAAATCTTTACAAACCATCTGCTTAATGATTAGGTCTAGGGTGTTCTTAGGGATCACTGTCAACATGACCAGACTGAAATTTCTGGAATCATCTTGTAGACAATTGGGATATTTATGTTTTCCCCTTTCATTTGCAACTTATAGTAAGGTCCCTGCATGAGGCCCCAATAAGTAGCACCCCTCTCCCTCACCTGAGTGCCGGAGACGTTGGATACTGGATAAGTTGAATAAGCTGAGTGAAGTAATGAGTATTCAGGGAGCAAACTGTCACTATTTGTCCTGTGAATGTAAGTTGAGGACGTGGCCTGAGATCTCCTGGTCAAACTGGGTTGTGAATCGGGTAGATCCAGGCACCCAAGCATTGGCAGGGCTGACAGGGCCGACTGGCTTTCTGCAGGCATCAGATTCCTAACCATGCCCACCAAATATTCTTCCAGAACTTGCCAATCGAAGAGCCACATCAGCTCCCCAGGAGCAGGGTAGCCCAGGGTCACTGGAGGCCGGAGATGGGTGAATAGAGCCCCTGTCCCAAGGAGACGTGGGGGTGGGGATGCTTCCCCCCCCCGACCTCGAGGTGAAGGTCGGCTGTGTGGCGGGAAAACTCGTCACACCTGCAAGCTCTGGCAGCATTTCCTGCAGCTCCACCTGGGCCCAAAGGCCTGACCCTAGCAGTGTCTGAAGGCGTCCCGGTTCTCTAGTCTCTGCTGCTCCGGTCCCTGCAGACTGATTTTACCTTGCGCGCCTCTGTCTTTAGTGAGGAGATCAGGAGCAAAGTCAGAATAGAGGATGGAAGTCCTGAGCGCTGAGGATGGCTGCCCCCAACCTCCTGCCCCAAGCTCCTGCCCATGAGAAGATGCATGTGCTACGTGCTGAGCACTGGACGGTCCTGGCCGTCCCCAGCCCTGTGGGGCCCTCCTGAGGCAATGGGGTCCAGCTGCCCTTGGGACAACTCCAGCTGCCGCTCTCCAGGGTCCTGTCCTCTGCTTCTCTCAGGCCAGTGTGTGTCGCACCTGCCAAACCCTGCTGCTCTCCGCCAACTCCCCGATAGAAACGTGCTTGGCCTCTGCCTGTTGATTTTTTTAAATTCTTTTTTTTTTTTTTAAACAGCTTCTGAAATCCCTGAAGCCAACTTTGTCATCTGAAGAAAGACAGTGAATGCCATGGAGCTCCTCACCCTCTGATGTAGCCATTTGGAACTTGATCTGTGCTTTCAAATTTGCCTAAGAATAACCAAGGTGTTTGTTAAAAATGCAGTTCCCAGGCCCTCCTGGGGGAGGCAATGAATGGTCTAACAGGGCTGCTCAGTGAGGGCCTGCTGCCGGCAGCCCGGGCCTGGCCTGAGAGCAGGTTAGGAATGCGGACTCCTGGGCCCTGGCCAGGCCTGGGAAAGCAGAACCGCCCTGTAGCAAGCTCCCCGGGGTTCCAGCCACTTGGAAGTTTCAGAACAGGCCTTGATTGATTACCAGTTCTCAATCTTGGCTGTATATTAAATATACTGGAAACATTCAAAGAGTTACTAAAATTTTCTCATGCCTGAGGCTCACTCTGAGAAATTTTGGTTGGTCTACAATGAGGCAGGGCGCACAAATACCCTATATTTACTTTTAAGGTATTTTATTTAAGTATAACAAACGTAAAGAAACGGGCATGTATCGTGTTCGGCTCAGTGAGTTTTCCCCAGTGGGTCAAACCTGTGTAGCCAGATTAGGAACCGGAAGGTGACCAGCACCCAGGACCCCTATACTGTCTCCAGTCAAGGCCCCTGGCTCCCACCAAAAATAACCAGGTATCAACTCCTTATGGCATATGTGCTTCTGCCTATTTTTGTTCTTTTTTTATTTTTTGAGACGGAGTCTCGCTCAGTAGCCCAGGCTGGATGGAGTGTAGAGGAATGATCTCAGCTCACTGCAACCTCTGCCTCCTGGGTTCAAGCGATTCTCTTGCCTCAGCCTCCCAGTAGCTGGGATTACAGGCACCCGCCACCACGCCTGGATAATTTGTTTGAATTTTTAGTAGAGATGGGACTTCATGTTGGCCAGGCTGGTCTTGAACCACTGACCTCAAATGATTCACCCACTTCAGCCTCCCAAAGTGCTGGGATTATAGGCATGAAGCCACCACACCTGGCCCTGTTTTTGTTCTTTACAAAACAGTATCAGGCAGCAAACACTCTTCTGTGTCTGTCTTTTGCTCTCTGGGTGTGGGATGCAGCATGCGGCTACAGCTTACCCACCCTCCCTGCCCAGCAGAAGTCACTGTGTGAACACACCTCTCTATCCCTCCGTCCTGCTGTTTGTTGATGGACACTGGATGGCTGCCCTGTGGGACCATAATGAATATGGCAACTTGTGTCTCAACAGCTCCCCTGGTGACTTTATGTAGAGCCAGGTTTGACAGCCACAAACCTGTGTCCAGCCACATGACACCTCCACACCTGCTGGACACAGCCTGTACCTATGTGGCGACCTGGGGCCGTTTCCCATCAGCTCCACCTTTGGAAACCGCCGAGTCCCTGTGGCAGCTTGCCCTTTATCTTTGTGTCCTGCCACCCAAAAATTACAAATGGCCACATCCGGAAGCCCCTGCATTCTTCCAGGACAGTGGGAGCTGTGGGTAATTAAAGTTCTGCCTCGCTTTCTTTCAGTCACACTCAAGAGCTCTGAAGAACAACACTGCCTTACGCACTGGCCTGAGTCGCCAGGTATCTGGCCAGGGAATGGGCTGCGATGGGAAACCCTGCCCAGGCTCCCTGCTCCCAGGAGGCAGACGCCTCCAAATAGAGATGAGTGAGGGGAGTGAGGTACCTGCCTGGGTGTAAAATGGAAAGGGAGGCCAGAAACTCAGTAATCAAGATAAATATTTTAATGCAATATTTTAAAAAGCCAAAATTAATGCAAAACATCCATCATAAACAAAAAAACCCATCATTGTAACTAAAGACCAGCACTGAGCTGAGCCACACTGGATCACAGGCAAAAGGAAAAACGTGCACCCCTATATGTATGTTTTACATTTTGAATGGTTTTGTTTTTTTCTAGAACATTAAAGAAGTTGAAAAATCTTGAAAAATGGAAAAGTAGGTAACTCATAACATTGTTTCCAGTTTAACTATTTTACTACCACTGTAAAGAAATTTATTATAATTTTGCTTTTCTGGCTTTAATGGAAATAAACTCATCAATGGAATTTTCAACATCTACTTCTTTGCTTATCTCTCTTTCTTTCCCTGCCTCCCTCCCTCCCTTCCTTTTTTTTTTTTTTTTTTTTTTTTAGCTGACAACTCAATATTTCACTCAGGCTGGAATGCACTGGCATGATCTCGGCTCACTGCAACCTCTGCCTCCTGGGTTCAAATGATTCTCCTGCCTCAGCCTCCCAGGTAGCTGGGATTAAAGGCATGTGCCACCACACCAGACTAATTTTCATATTTTTAGTAAAGACAGGGTTTTGCCATGTTGGCCAGGCTGATCTTGAACTCCTGACCTCCGGTGATCTCCCTGCCTCGGCCTCCCAAGGTTCTGGGATTACAGGTGTGAGATAAACCCATCCTGCCTTATCTCATTTTCAATTCAGATAGCTGCTATATTTGATAATTTCTCTTGACCAAGTGATGATCTCCAATCATTTTAAGTTTATATTAGATATTTTCAATATTAATAATATTAAATATGAAGTATTTAAATAACATTAAAAATTATTTAAAGTGTCAAGAGATATTATGCGGCAATCTCACATTAACATTACAATTATTAGTATCAAGTATTAATATTAAATACTACTAAATATTTACAGTTTTACTAACATTAAAATTATTTAATACTGGGAGGCTGAGGCAAGATGGTCATTTGAGCCCAAGAATTTCAAGGCTGCAGTGCAGTCAGACTGCACCACTGACCAGCCACTGTACTCTAGCTCAGGTGACACGGTGCGACTCTCTCTCAAAAAATAAAAATAATTTAAAAATTGTCACTTCATTGCCTGGGGTCCAATGTCTTGAGAATGATTGGTTTATATATTTTATCTGCTGTTTTAATTGTTTTAGGCAGGAAGGCATATGCAGTCTTTGTTACTCTATCTTGGTCAAAGCAGAAATCCCCCAGAAGTATGAACTTTTCCTTCACATTTTTGGTCCCGTCTGTGCTCATTCTGTGTAATTTTTTTCCTGATGTATCTGCTTCTTCATTAGTTCTCTGCGGTCATATGCAATCTATTCTTTAACTCATTCATTGAGATATTTTACTTAAAACCTCTTCTTTTTCTTTTTTAGGAGGTCCATTTGTTCCTTTCTCAAATCTGCCTGTTCAGTACTGATAATGTCCAATTACTTGTCATCTTATTAATTTTCATTTCTTAAACGTTTCATAAGTATCTGCTGTTACCTGGCACATGACAGTGGTGATGTCAGCAGTCTCTGGTGGTCTAGTTCTGTTGCTGGTTGTTTCTGCTGACACTTACTCAAGGGGCTTGCTTGCTTGTCCATGTGTTGAGTGTGAGCCCTTGGCTTCATTTGCTGGAATCATGAAAGTCTAAATTGGCAGTGCTTCCACAAACACAACTATGGTTGGATTTACTGCAAGCCACGGGTGTCATGGACTTGAAACCATGAGTTGGGACTTGGGAGAGAGTTGCGCTCCTGGGTGTGACTGATTGCAGTAAAAGGACACAAGGCAAAATCAGCAAAGAAAAAATGTGCATGAAATCTGAAAGCTTCCGAGAGCCCACTCATAGTGAAGTCACACAGGATGCATTTAATTCCTTCAGGGACTACTCGTGGCAACATGAAATGTTGCCCCCAGGGAAGCTCGTTAGAGACTTGGTGCCAGGGTTGTTACTGGGAGCTCGTCATGTAGGTGTCTTCTGCCCAGGACGCATCAACATTCCAGACTCAGAAGGAAAGCAGCTGTTCAGCATGAACTGCATGGGTCGACCACATTTAGGCTTAGCAGGGCCGGTAAGAATCTCCTGAAATCCAAGTTCCTAGCTGCCAGGCAAGACCTAACCTTGCCTCCTTTCCCGGGAGAGCTGTGGTTACTCTTCTCTGTACACCTTGTCAGCCCCCACGCACCCGGCAGGGTCCCGATTTGGTGTGAGAGTCACAGGCTCAGTTCCCCTACTTTGTCACTTCGTGTGCTCAGACAGTGGCACTAAGAGTACCCACCATCAGGTCACTGGGCTCTGCCTGGCTCACAAGTTTTGCTGGCTGAGGAGAGCTGAGGAAGGCCTTGGAAAGCTCCCTACTCTCATAAGTCTGGCATTCATCAACAGTCTCTTACCAAGAATCTAAAGTGCTTCTCAGAGCCCCTAATTCATCCTGTGTCAGCTACAAAGGTCCCTTATTTTGTAGAGGATTAAAAAACATTTCAATAAGAATTCATAATCGCAGTTATCCAGGCTAAAAAACAAACGTGAATGTTGGGAGGCTGTCATCCACTGGACAACTTTTCCAACAGAAACTTTACAAACCCAAGGTTCCATTTATCTGTATTGGAATCTGTTTCTCCCTGCTGGCTGCATGCCTGGTTCATTTCTTCCTTTAATCAGGGCCAACTTACTCATTAGGCACAGTAGACGCAGTGCTTAGAACCCCTAGTACATTCAGGGAACCACAACATTTTTTAAATGGATCACCATGTTTTAGTTTATTTAAAATCAGAAGGAAAAAAATGAGTTGTTAGGGTTGAAGAAAAGCTTATTTGTAATACAGCCTGGATTATATTTGCCCTTATATCAATGTAGTTACAAAACAGAATAATTTTGCATATATTTCGTGGAGGAAATGTGTCCCCAAAGTGTCCAGGACCCACAAAAATTATGACGTGACCCTGCCTTCAAGGTATTAAAAAAAGAAAAAAAAACGAAACCCACTTAGTGGGGACATAATATGCTCCTAGTTCTGTGTCCTAGCACTGGCATCAGAAATATGGTTATTCCAAATAACAGAAATATCAGAATTTCCAAATGATAAAAATTTTAATATTTTTCCTGAGCTCCGGTAACTCTTCAACTGTAACTCTTTGGACCACCAAGCCAGTTTCCAGAGAAGGAGCTTTCGCTCCTCAATTTTGGTAGCCTTTCCTTAGCGGCAGGCTAGAGCTTTTTCCAAACGGTTCACTCGGACAAATCAGGAAAAGCTCCCACTCAATGTTTCTAAAATAACACGGCTGCACAGGGGCTGGACGTGAAGCCTGACACTTTTTAGAGACCCAACAGCAGTGATAGAAACCATTTTACTTCAAGAGCTGGTAGGTTATTTTGCACTTAATGCTTTTACCTAACAAAAAATCAGACAGACATGTTACTTTTATCACACTAAACTTAGACATTATCCAATAATCTATCTGTGGTCTTTGGTTTTGTGAACAGAAACTGGCTCCTAGTAAGTTCCATGAACCCCACTTGGAGACGAAAGTTTCACGTCCATGAAAACCTGGACCACAGCAGACTCCCTCAGAACAAAATCCCTGCTTCCTTACACACCGATTTGTTTCAAGTAGTAGAAGTTAAGATTGCATCCTGACTTCTGGATGTCTTTATCACATGAGAGAAAGGATCTAGTGTTTCTGCCATTTTAACTACACGTCATCTGTCACCAAAAACACTGAGAACCCAAAGCAATGGCTCTTCCTTCAGTCAGCAAGCTGGACATCACCCCAGCCTGGTTTTGTAGAGTCCATCCTTGCCACCCAGGTCATCTGAAGACCTGGCCAAAGGCAAGGGCTGTCTGATGGCAGATTCTGACCCATTAACAGCTTATAAAATCCATGTACTGGATTGTGACCAAGGTTTTTCATTGTGAATGAATAGGCAGATTTACTGTGAAGCTAAAGTTTCAGGCGCCTTAGTTGTCAGGAAATTTCCAAGTCATAAATATCTCATTATTTTATAATATTTTATGGTTTTGTAAAACGTGACCATGCATATACCAAACAGGAGGGAGATACCTGTCTCCTTCTATCCTGACCTCTCCTCTACCATAATTACTTTCTTGATGGTTCCTGTTGAAGTGACCATAAGCTTTTTCAGACCTGACTAAAGGTAAGGTGAGGAAGAGATAAAGTTAGTCTGAACTTAGTGAGATGAATTTAGTGTAATTTTTTTTGTTAAGTTTGAGAAAATCTCTACTGAATTCTTTCATAAATGAGCTGCTTAGAATTTGGGAGAATTTTCCACTGGCAAAGTTTTGGCATAGCATCCCCAGACATACAGGGCTAGGTGCTTTAGGGCACATTAGCTAACTTATCCACAACAAAGTAACAACCTCAGTTCCACTTGTGGGCAAGATGAAGTCATAGAGACTCGATTTGCCATCCTGCATGAAATGACTAAGTTCCAGACAAAGAATATGAAAGAATGATTTTCAAAACACTGAACATAAGGCAACAGAGAACAGTGATCACTGGGAGATAAGAAAGAGAGGAGATAAACAGCAGTGTTCCTGCACTGAAGAGATGGGGCTGGGAGTCCAGGGAAGGAAAGGTGGCTACGGTTCTAAGCATAGTGTACTGGAGAAGAGAAAGTCTGCACGAGAGAGAGAGAGAGAAAGAGAGAGAGAGAGCGAGCAGATGAACAAGAAAAAACACTGGAGGTCTACAGAGAGGTCCCTTGACTCTTCAACATGTAAGGAAACTTCTTGAAGCTGGTTAAAAAACAAAAACAAGCAAACAAACAAAAAAGTCAAAACACATAAGCATTAGAGGAAACAATTCTTGGAGTTCATACAGTGCTTGAAGTAATTCAAGGGCATTGAGCACAGGGGCTGTACTTGTCTTAGCAATGGAACAAAATCAGCCCTCATTTAAATGCTGCTCTGATCCCATTTAATACCATTTAAAAGCAAAACCTGGATACAATGATTTCCAAGTAAGCTAATTACATCACCTCAATAAAGCTCCAGAATATTTATAGGAATACAAAAATAACCAGCAACATAGGGTAAAGTTCACAATGTCAGCAATTCAACAAAACATTACCAGAAATGCTAAGAGGAAACAAAAAGGTATCCAGAATGAGGAGACAAATATATCAATTTAAAACAAACCCAGAAATGTAGTAGATGATAGAATTAGTAGACAAGGACATTATAAAAGTGTTATAACCATATTCCACATGTTAAAGAAGCCAGAGGAAAGATGGAATATGTTAAGTAGAGACATGGAATACATACGTAAGATTCAAATCAAACTTCTAGAGAGGAAAACTACATGTCTGAAATGAAAAATACACCATATGGGGTCAGTGGTAGATTAGACATTGCAGAAGGTTAGTGAACTAGAAGATACAACAATAGAAACTATCCAAAATGAAACAGAGAGAAAAATGCAACAGAACAATAGTGATCTGAGACAATTGCAAATGACCTAATACAACATCATGCATCATAATTAAATGGCATAAAACTGGTAATAAAGAGCACTTTAAAAAGCCAGAGTGAACAAGACATACTGTATACAGAGGAACCAGGGTAAGGACAGTAGATTTCTCATTGGAAATAAAGCTAGAATCATTGTGAAACTTTTTTTTTTTTTTTTTTTTTTTTTTTGAGACAGAGTCTCATTCCGTCACCAGGCGCCAGGCTGGAGTGCAGTGGCGCGACCTCGGCTCACTGCAACCTCCACCTCCCGGGTTGAAGCAATTCTCCTGCCTCAGCCTCCTGAGTAGCTGGGACTACAGGCGCACGCCACCATGCCCAGCTAATTTTTTTGCATTTTTAGTAGAGACGTGGTTTCACCATGTTGGCCAAGATGGTCTCGATCTCTTGACCTTGTGATCCGCCCGCCTGGGCCTCCCAACGTGCTAGGATTAGAGAAACATCTTTTAAAGCACCAAAAGAAAAAAAAAGCTATCTAGAATTCTATGTCCATCAAAAATATCTTTCAAAGTTGGCAAAATAAATATTTTTTATATATACACGAGCTGAAAGAATTCAGAATCAGTAGACCTACACTGTAAGAAATGTTTTATGTCTTTTGAGGAGAATTAAAATGATATCATATGTAAACTTGAATCTGCAGGCAAAATAATAAGCGCCAGAAATGGAAACTTACATAGGTAAATATAAATTAAAGACTTTTCTTTTAAAATAAATATCTTTAAAAGACAATTGACTATTTAAAGTAAAAATAATAACAATGTATTTTAGAGCTTATTACATGTACAGAAATAAAACGGCTGGTTTCAGGGCTCTGGCAGGGAAAGAAGGAGATGAGTCTGGAACATCTTGTTGTGCCAAAAATTAAGAAAAAAACTCAAAGTGTTTAAGCTTTTCTCTTACTTTGCTGAGAGGACATGTCAAATTTTGCCAAGAGGACATGTCAAAGCTTGCAGAAGCCTGGTTTGAAACTCCTACTACTAAATTTAGGATAATTTGAACGTAAAAAGAAATAAAAAATTAAACACATGGCAACTGATTATAAACCCTTGAATAGAGTAGGAATCCATGAATCCATGACACGTACACATGTAAATGAGTAAGTTAATGGGAATCACAGAACATTTCTTTCTTGCAGTAGAAAACCCACAAATAAATGAAGAGGGAACAATGGCATGAGAAAACCTCCATTTGGCAACAACTGTAGAAATAAATTAATTCAGGCAAGGAACATCAAGAGATGCTAAAGTTAGTGGGTAGAACTGAGATGAGGAGTAGAATTTTACATAGTCTCAAAATATCTCCCCACAAAATACTTATTAACTATGAAGCAGGACAAGCATAGTAGAGAAATTGGCAGAAGTCCACCTTAGTCATATGATTAAAATGAATATCATCAGCAACAGGGCATACAGGCATTAGATGCCATCCATAGGTTAAAATGAAGAGAATATAGTTTCTGTATATTTTGACCCCAAAATGCGTAGTGTTGGCCCAGTCATGAGGAAGCATGGGACAAACTCCAACGAAGAAACACTCTACAAGATGACTGGTTCACAGTCTTCCAAATGATCAAGGCCATAAAGGCCAGAGAGAGACTAAGAAATATTCCAGATTGCGCCTATAATCCTAGCACTTTGGGAGGCAGAGGTAGGTGGATCACCTGAGGTCAGGAGCTCAAGACCAGCCTGGCCAACATGGTGAAACCCCATCTTTAAAAAAAAAAAAAAAAAAGAAAAGAAAAGAAATATTCCAGATTGCAGGAGTGCAGGAGACTGGGTTACCTGAGAATGGGGAACGGAAGAAAAGAGTTAAGTAAAACAAATCTGTTAATGGTTTACAAATACTACCACGCATCTGTACAGTGCTTCACACAATCCACTCAGCATTAGTTACTATTCCTTTTCTTAGGCTCACTGATGAGTTTATGGGGCAACTGCCTATACCTGGGTGTCCTAAGGGGGACCTTGGCAGTGCCAGTGACGCACATGGATTGGATTGTCACACATCCAAAACAATCAATGCGAGCGCCTGGCATTCATAAAGTTCCAGGAACTTGTCAATCTAACACCGGCCATTCAAATATTTCCATTCTTCCTTGACCTTACTGAGAATCACATGAAAATTAAAACACACTATGGGTTTCTTACTGTGTAAGTGAATCAAAATCTGGAGACTACTTGCAGAGATCTTCACTAACTTTCCTACCAATATTAGCTAAAAATAAATTGGTTGACTGTTGCCTTAGACAAAATTTCTTCACTGTGTTTGTTTATCAAATACTTAACAGACACCTTCCCTTTACCAAGTCCTGCAAACACATGAACAGCCCCTGCCCTTGGGTCCCTCCTAGTCTAGCAGGATAAACCACACACGGATGAAACAGAAAGTAGCAAGTCCAATGATAGGCCAGTATCAGGGTGTTATGGGGACAAGTCAGAGGGGCAAATGCTGTGGGCTGGGGCAAGGAACAGATGGAAAGGGGCCAGGAAGTATTTTCTGGAGGAAATGATGCCAATCACAAGTGGGATTGAAGACACTGCACAAAAGGTGGGCTTACATATCATGAGGTGGATGAACTGACCAAGGGCTCTGCTACTGTGGACGCTGATGGCCAACAGCAGGACACCCACATGCACGCTGCAGCAGGGTTTCACCGTGCTGTACTTGTAAAGTGCCTCTATGACAATATGGCACATGTTCTCCCACATACGCCATGTATGAGGAACACCTGCTACTCAACTTCCGAAGTTCAGAGAGCTCAAGTTCATATGAAATGAGCCAAGATTTTGTCTCTGGCTGGGGAAAACATTCAACACTGGGGTCGTGATTTTACCACCACACTATTTACTATCTTGAGGATGTGCCAAAGATTGAGAGGATGCAAAAGAGTGCAACAATCCTAAGCCTCACAAAGCCTGTTGTTGCTTAAAAAAAAGGGAGGGGGGTCAAACCTAAACACAATAAAAACAAGGCAAAAAAAAAAAAGAAATCAGAAGGGCAAAATAAATAAATAATTTAAAAAAAAAACCACCAATAACTGGTGACAAATTAAATGACAGGGTTAAAGCAGAAGAAAGACTTTAAAACATTATATAATTTGTCCCTAGCACAGTGTGTTCAAGACACTTTAAGCAGAGCCTCCCAAGAAAGGCAGTTTAGGATATCAGCAAAGGAAAACAGAACCGTCAGAAGCCAAGAAGTGCGAGTCCAGGCGGGTGAGAATCAGCACTCATCAACCCACTGTGGATCTCTATACCTTCTAATTCCTTATTTTCCAGTCAGCTTGGTGCTACTGATTTGATTATCTACAGTTCAGCTGTTCACATTGCAGGGAAAGCTAATAAAATTTTTAAAAAGTAATATACCCCAGTGTTACAGAAAGCCCTCATCAGAATTTTTTTAAAAAAGTTATGACACTGAACTCTTTAGATTATCAAATAAAACTGCTTTATGAATTGCTACCAGAAGTATCAATGCAGGGTACTTCAAAAGTTTCTTTTTCTGCATTTACCCCTTCTCCATCACCTTAAAAACTACTAGCTCAAATAAAGGAAATGGCAGATGAGCAAAGATGGTTGCCTATGTGGTTTTAATCATCATGTATTTGTGGTGCCCAAATAACGAAAGCTTTTTTTTTTTTTTTTGAGACAGAGTTTCGCTCTTGTTACCCAGGCTGGAGTGCAATGGCACAATCTCGGCTCACCGCAACCTCCACCTCCTGAGTTCAAGCAATTCTCCTACCTCAGCCTCCTGAGTAGCTGGGACTACAAGCACGCATCATCATGCCCAGCTAATTTTTGTATTTTCAGTAGAGATGTAGCTTCACCTTGTTGACCAGGATGGTCTCGATCTCTTGACCTCGTGATCCACCCGCCTTGGCCTCCCAAAGTGCAACTAAAGCTTTAATACAACCTTAATTCTATAAGCAACCTGGAACAGGGGAAAATTAAACCTCTGACAACTCGTAAGTGGCTATTCACATTACCCAAACAGGAGGATTTTATCTTTACTTTCATAAACGTAAATGCTGCGAATGGTTATTATCAAAGTACAAAACATACCATTGAGACTGACTCAAAGCAAAATACAGTACAAATTTATTGACTCCAATTGTTCTTAGTAAACATTTATGCAAAGTAGACAGACAGCAGAATTGAATACAAATAAGCAATGGATTAACATTAGATAGAAATCCTATTTTACCATGAATTTTCAGTTCGAAAAAGCTTATTCCTAAGTAAAATTGAAAAATGACTTACTCTGCTAAGGCGTATGACAAAATATACAGAATTATAAAACCATTTATTTGTTTTTCTTTTAACCATAAGCATATATTCAATGGAAAACTTGAAATAGCCTTGGACTAATGTTGAGAATTAGTATTAACTGAGTATAACTGTGTGAAAAAGCTGGATGGCACTAACAAATGATGAAAGAGCACTGAATTGTGTTACTTTAAAGATTTACAGTAAAATACTTTGGTTCCCAAAAGACTGTCTCTAAAAGGAACTTTTAAAATCACCTGACATTGTTAACTCACTTTTTCTCCTCCAGAATCTAAACATCGACTTTGATTTCTCCCCAGTCACATGGAAATGCGATAAGCTGGAGTACCCGCTGAGATGCACTGAAAGAGCCTCTTACAAATTACAAAAACATTAAACTTCTTAAAGTGCTAAAGCCACGAAAAGCCATAAAGGAAAACCTATTTTTAAAACTTAAAGTTTAGTAGTCAGTGTTAAAAAACACTTTTAAAGAATGTGTTAGCATTATTTAAATTAATAATGCATTCCACAATTATTGCAGAAACATCACTGAGACATTATAAATTGACAAACTGACTTGTAATCCAGTTGATTAGATAAAATTTATACAGAAATGTATTTGGAATTATACCTAATTACTTTTTACTAAGAAACTTCAAATAATTTTACTTTCTAAAGTTCCAGATTACAGTTGTATACACACATGCATGCACGTGTGCGCAAATCCAGTTGGAGGGGATAAAGGCCAACTTTGGATCTGTTCATTCTTACATCTCTCCCTCACCCTGATTGGACAGTCGGCCTTGTAGATGCAATCACACTGCACCTCAGTGAACGGACATATTTTATTCCTGTCTCACAGCAGCTACTCTCATTAGCACCAATGGAGCTACATACAGATTTAAAAGGTCACTAAGTGCTGGGGCATATTTTTACAGGCAAGGCTATAAACATTCCATTCCAAATCAGAAAACCAAGAACATCATACATCTCCCCACAAATGCAAAGAACATCACTGTTGAATTGTTAATTTTTTGGTAAAATTATAAATGCCTACTAACTAGTTTTAAAGGTGAATATTCTAAAAATCTTGAAGTATTACTATTAAAATGCACACAATATTTGTTACCTCCATTGCTTACTTTGATAAAAACATGTTTCATGTTATTCCCTCCTTCTCCCACATAAAGAAAATGATTCAATATCAAGTTCTCAGATTAACAAATATATTAAAACATTTTACATTCTTTCCACAACTGCATAAAAAAGCAGGCATCCTGCATACTTACATGGAATGAGCTTTCTACATTTTCAAAATTAATTACAATCTTAAAAGATATTTACATGAATATCTTCACTAGCTAATGAACTGCAACAATTTAAGACCAACTTGTTTTACACCAAATATCTGCCTACTGGCTGAGATAAACAGTCTTAAAAAACTTTACTGAATAAAGTAATTAACGTATCTTTCATTATTTTGCTTCTTAACATTTAAAATAGTTACATGAGTGGAAGCATATTTTTTGACCATCAAAATAAACTCTTTCAGCCTAATGCTTTTAAAGTACAGTATAAAAAGTAATACAAAAACCAGAACTGCATTATAAATGCTTTTGGTTCAAAATTTTATTTGAAATCTTATATTCCTTGCCTAGACAAAAATGTGAAGACAAAACACCTAATTTTTAAAACCTAAGATATGCAGAACCTATGTTTAGATCAAAAATATTTTTTTTTACTGATTAACAATATTATTTTTAAAAAATTTTCGAAAATGTAGCATAAAGGTTCAAGTCCTGGGATACTAAATTTACAATGCCAAGATACTTTGTATCATGGAATTATCACTGATAGATGCTCTAATGGCCATGTAGGTGATGACGACTCAGGGAAACTGTCTTCTTTTGAAGAAGTGACAGCTACCAAGATGATCAGAGTAAGAAATACCACATTATATAGGGAATGAATTCAATGTACAATAATCCTTCCTAATGTTTCATGTAAAGCCATATGCTTTAATCTTTAAAATGCATAGATTTCTTTAAGAAAACAAAGATGGCAAGAATCAATAACTGTAATTTATTTTCCCTTCTCTATCAAATTTAAGAATAGGAATTAACTACTAAAATACTGTGAGATTTTTCAAGTGAAAGAATGCAAGGCAAACTTTCATATGTAATATCTATAAAATCAATCAGTATTTTATAAAAATGTCTGGTTCAATAAAAAATGAGAGTATCTTTCCTACCACTGGTATGGAATGTTGGTAATGAGATTGATGGGTACAGAGTTATCTTCTGCTAGAGCACAAATTTAAAATGATTTCTTAATGATAGTTGACTTTTTTTTTAATTTGAAAGAATAGGTTGTAACACAAACTCAAGAGTCTAAATTGGTATTACTTTCTTAAAAGGATTTTGTAGTTTCATTTTTTTATACATCTAACTCCCACCTCCACAAGTAAAAATTTTCCCTTTTGAAATACCACATTGAAATCTGGATAACCTACAGAAAGGCTTTCAATGACAAATTTTTATGTAGTATTCTTAGAAAAGCACAAACCCCACGGACCAAAATAAGTAGCTAAAACTAATTTTGGACCACTGATAGTGCTTTAATACCTATTTTTGAAATATTGAGCAATGATGTAGAGGATGGCCTTGCCCATGATTTTAACCACCGAACTCCCAACAAATTCTAAAAAATTGTCGAAAAAGACAGAGAGGCAGGAAAATGTCTATGTTGTATATATTGTTCTTGAGAAGCATGTTGAAACTGCAGTTTCCTGAATCCTCTGCTCTGAATTCTCCGGAAATGTTAATTTATTATTTTAGATCAGCTGTGCTAACTCTTGAGTCTGGGATCTATTTAAATATATGTCCCCATCTTATTTGTTATACTAATGTGAAAACCAAAACTAGTGCCCTATGTTAGCTTTGTTTTTTGTCCTAACTATACTCAGATTTTCAATTTGTGACAGCATAAATCAGAGGAAATGAAACATCTGCAGTCCTTCAAATGCGGGTCTGAATTTAGATCGTGGTGCAGCGTACGTATAACATGGTACAAGTTTTTATTACAACGTCTATCACTACTGAAGCCCTTATAAACTTGCTTTAGGGAACTTCCATAAATTATGTTTTCATTTCCCAGGTCTTTCATAGAGTTTAACTATCGTTTATTATATTAAGTGGCTGAGAGCAAGTTTTCGTTTATAAAAATCTAAGTGTTACTATTGCTGATTTAAATTTCTCACAACTTTCATACAAAAGGAAGTTCTACGTGACCACAAAATACCAAGTATTTATTTTCATCAAGTGTCAGGATAACTTATTAAAGTTGAAATTTATTGTTTTTTTTATTGCTAAAGTAGTCTAAGATCTAAATCCATACTGCAAACTACTCCACTTCTTCCTGATATATTTTGGACTTAAGAACATGGTTAAGATTTAACTAGAACTCAAGTGTCTAAAATAATCAAAAGAAGGAATACTTTGACAGTATTCCACTAACTACAAATCAGTAAAAAACCAGAAACCTGAATTAATGATTATACTGACACCACGGAATGAGGAACTGTGCACACAATCAAGACTAATCCAATTTGAACATTAATGAAATCAAACCATCTTGTTCTAACGAGGTACAGAACCACAATATTTTAAAAGGTGTATTTCTAAAGTTGATTAAGAACATTACTAAGTAATTATCAATTTATCTCAAACTTAATTTCAAGCATATCCATTTCCAATCTTTATTATTCTTGCAAAAAATATTTTGTTTCTTATGACACATTTCACAATTCAGGTTGAAATTTCGTAATAGATAAAAAATGTTGGTCTTTCAATTGTGTGTTTGTTCATGACTCCAAAGACTAAACGCAGTCTTGAATGTCCTGTGGCAAAGTTTACACATAAACTGTCTTTTAAATGTGATTGCTGAAAGGGGTGGGGCATGGTAAAAAAGAGTGTCTGATTCTTGGGGCACAAATAATTTTTCTGTGGCTGGAGTTGGGTTTTCGGATAGGCTTGTGGGGCTGTCAGGCTCCAGGGGCTGGATCTTGGGCAGTGGTGGTGGCGGTGGCAGAGGTGGTGGAGAGGGAGAGTTTGTGGGAACAGGGCACACCTCAGATTCCTTATGTGCCGATTCCTCTGAAGCCTGAGACATATGTGACTGGAAGTGACTCCAGAGTCGAAAATTAGTACGAAAAGCTTTGTTGCACACGTGACAAATAAATGGTTTCACAGAGCACAGAAGCTCCTGGTGACGCTCCAGCTGCTTGTGTACTGTGAACATCTTCCCACACTTCTCGCAGGGCCACAGGCTGGCTTCTTTGCTAGGACCTGCTTCTTTGGGGGCTGTGTTGGCCTCGGGTGCCTCTTCCTCAGCCTCCTCCACAGGCTCTTCCTTGACCTGAATTTTCAGTTGCTTGGAAAGACTAAGGTCTTCAGGGAGACAAGAGGAATCTTCCGAGTCAAAGTTAACTTGCTCTGAAGAATCACTGAACACGTTGTCATCTTTTGTGGTGACAATGTGGTTTACTTTACTGGGTTCAGGCTGGGACTGGGGCCTTGAAGAACCAGTCACATCACCGTTGTGGTCCAAAACGGGCAAAGAAAAGTTTTCGGTGGGTGCCATGTTGTTCTGATTATGGACTTCCACCTGGTGCCGCCAGATGCTGAAAGAGGACTTGAAGGTGCGCATGCACTCGAGGCAGGTCAGCTTCTTATACTCACACTTGCTCTCGTGTTCTTGCTTCAGCTCGGGTGAGAAAAACCTGAGGCTGCAGTAAGGGCAGACGGCCGCATTCCGGCACAGCCGCTCGTGGCTTCCTTGCTCTAGGAGAGAAGAGAGCTTAGCATTACAGAGGCGGCACTGGTAAACCTCCTTGTTTTCTACTGGACTTGCAAGAGGAGCATGCTCTTTTGGTTTAGCAACTTTATTTACTCCAAGGGGTTTTTCTCCTGGATGCATTTTTATGTGCTGCTTAAACTGAGAGAGAAAGCGGTACGCTTTTCCGCAGTAAGTACAAATGTAAGCTCCTTTGGCTCGAGATCTCAAGTTCCTCTTGATGACTTGCTGCGCTTGGGAGCTACTCTGTCCCTGAAAGCCAGGCTTGCCGCGCCTTAACTTAATGATCAGGGCCTTCTTAATTTCTCTCTCTCTCACTATGTCAATCAGCTTTCTTTGGAATTTTTCATCCAAAACAGCATGTGAACTAGAGGCTGGTGATGGGTTCTTCACTATGCCGTGTTGGGTCTGACAGTGTGTCCACACTTTGAAGTTGGTGTGAAACCTCTTGTGACAGATGTCACAAGCGTAGGGCTTTTCTGGGTTATGGTACATGTTAACATGACGGTGAAGACCTGCTGTTGATCTAAAGATCTTAAGGCAATGTTTGCATTTAAATTTTTTGTTTGGTCTCGTCCCCTCCAACTCACCAAATTCGTCTTTATTCAAATCAGAATCTGGAAAATCTGCATCAAGGAGAGTAGGGCTTGAGCCTTCCTCAAAATTATCTTCCGACACAGGAGACTCGTGCTCATTCACCTTTAGCTTCTTAAATGGCAATCTTCGGTCCGCCTGGAACCTCCTTTTTGCTGGGAGTCTGCTCATGTCCTTTTGGTCATCTTCTGTTTTCAGAGACAGGTCTCTCGTGACCAACGGAGATGAGGCAGCCGCTGCTGCTGCCGCATCTCCCACAGTGACACGGATGATGTCCGAGGGGTCCGACAGCGGGCTGCTGGGCTCGGTCTTTATGCGCACCTCGGTCACAGGGGAGGCTCCCTCCCTGTCTGTTGACTGAGAAGCACTAAAGGACCTGAGGCGATGTGGTTGTAGCACTTGAGGCCTGTCACCTAGGGCTGTTTTTTCACTACAATCTTTTAAAGATGACTTTTGAGATAAAACACGCAACACATTCCCTGGTGCATCATTGGACACTGAAGATGATCCCTGGGAAGACTTCAAATCTATGGAGGGTGAATACACAGGAACCTGGCTATCCATCGACAATGACCGTCTGAGGAGACTCTTAACAAGTGGGCCACTCCTGTCAATGCTTTGGTTTCCAGAACCAGATCCACTGGATGGGATCACTAAGCCTAACTTTGAATAGTACAACAAGTTTCTATCCTCACCTTGACCACCTCCTTTGTTAGTTTCTTTTAATAGATAGGGAGTCTCTGATGAGCTACAAAGAGACAAAACAGGTGGCCGTGGTCTCTTCAAAGCCAGCTCTAGAGCTTTTCCTTTTGGAAGCTGACCACTCACACCTGGCTTATCATCCATAGCTTCTCTGTCTTGCAGAGGCTTTGAAGGCAATACTGCATTTCTTTTCACCAAACTGATTCTATTAGGATCATCCAAAGATCCAGAATGCTCAAGAGACTTTGCATACCCCACAGAACTATCTTTCGGCCAACTCTTTTCAGTTAATGACAAATTATGAAGTGGTTCAATCGGTTTGGGGACATGTGGCTTATTGGTATTAGCCTTGACTGCAATGCTAGGAGAGGGCCGGGAAGTATGGCTTACATCGGGTTGATTTTGACTAACAGTTTTTCCTTGTGCTTCATTTCTACTTTGACAAACAATGACACTTCTCTTTTGAGAACTGTTTTCATCATCTTCTACAAACACTTTTTTTCTATTAGGACACGCTGGAAAGGGGGCTTGAGGTGTTTTAGAAACGATGTTAGTCAGAAAGGAAATCCCAAGACTATAGCCAAGTTCTTGCACAGCAGCAAGACTGCTCTTCTCAACAAACAGAGAGGAAGAATAAATGTAGTTTAAAACATTATCAAAAGCA
This sequence comes from Cacajao melanocephalus, assembly GCA_963573385.1. Taxonomy (NCBI): domain Eukaryota; kingdom Metazoa; phylum Chordata; class Mammalia; order Primates; family Pitheciidae; genus Cacajao; species Cacajao melanocephalus. Next base: position 54,608 of record CAUYLG010057860.1, on the reverse strand, counting down.
TCTGGCTCACAGAAGTCAAGCTGAAATACAGTTTGTGACTCATTTTCCTTATTTGTGAATAAACTCTGAAAGTATTCGCTGCTGGCAGCCAAGACATTTTTATGAGCTCGGAATTTTTGGTCTCCAACAATCAGCAGCACGTCACACAGTTGTCCTTTGAGACGTTCCTCATTCAGGGCACTTAGGAGAGAAATGGCGTGTGCTGGGTTGATATAATGCAGTAATCCCTCCATGGCTTGAATTTATCTAAAAGACAAAATGTAAAATTACTACAGATAATGCAGTGAAAAGTTTCAAGTGGAATGAAGGGCTCCTCAAGAGCAGGAAACATTAGCTGTCTTTGTATAGGTGCTAATATTTAGCAGACCATAGGCTGACAGAAGCTTTATGAACGAACAATCTTATTTAAATAATGGTGAAAACGTAAAATAAGTCTTGTGGTTTAAGTAGGTCCTCATTAAAATGGAAGAACTGCAGGAACTATAACATAGGTATTTGTATACCATCAAAACGGCTGCCAGAACTTGGTGGGTGGATATGGAAGCAATATTTGAAAATAAAAGCTCATTATTTAGGGTCCTTATCCATTTGATGCTTGGCTCTATTCCTTATCAATTCAGAAAACAAGTATGAATTATCAAAACCCCTAAAGTCTGTAATTCTGAAAGAAAATCGGTTTTATTACTATAGATACTTTAACATAATGTGAACTGTTAACAATTGGTTGCAAAGCAGGTCTTGAGACCCTTATCTTTTATTTTAATTTTGAGACAGGGTATGTCTCTTGTCACCCAGGCTTGAGTGCGGTGGCACCATGATGGCTCACTGCTGCCTCAACCTCCTGGGCTCAAGCAATCCTCCCACCTCAGCCTCCTGAGTAGCCAGAACCACAAGCACATGCCACCTTGCCTGGTGACATGGTTTGGTTGTGTCCCCACCCAAATCTCCTCTTGAATTGTAGCTCCCACAATTCCCACATGTTGTGGGAAGGACCCAGTGGGAGGTAACTGAATCACAGGGTGGGTCTTTCTCGTGCTATTCTCATGATCGTAGGTCTCACGAGATCTGATGGTTTTATAAAGGAGTTCTCCTGCACAAGTTCTCTCTTCCCTGCCGCCATGTGAGATGTGACTTGCTCCTCCTTGCCTTCCACCATGATTATAGGCCTCCCCAACAACGTGGAACTATGAGTCCACTGAACCTCTTTTTCTTTGTAAGTTACCCAGTCTTGGGTATGTTTTTGTTAGCAACAAGAAAATGGACTAATACGGTAAACTGGTACCAGTAGAGTGGGGTGCTGTTGAAAAAAATACCCCAAAATGTGGAAGCGACTTTGGAACCGGGTAACAGGCAGAGGCTGAAACAGTTTAGAGGACTCAGAAGACGACAGGAAAATGTGGTAAAGTTTGGAACTCCCTAGAGACTTGTTGAATGGCTTTGATCAAAATGCTGATAATGACATGAACAATGAAATCCAGGCCGAGGTGGTCTCAGACGGAGAAGAGGAACTTGTTGGGAACTGGAGCAAAGGTCACTCTTGTAATTTCTTAGCAGAGAGACTGGCAGCATTTTGTCCCTGCCTTAGAGATCTGTGGAACTTTTAACTTGAGAGAGATGATTTACAGTATCTGGCAGAAGCAATTTCTAAGCAGCAAAGCATTCAAGAGGTGACTCAGATGCTGTTAGAGGCATTAAATACTATCAGGGAAATACAGCATAAAAGTCTGGAGAAGCTGCAGCCTGACAGTGCGACAGAGAAGAAAATCCCATTTTCTGAGGAGGAATTCAAGCTGACTGCATCATTTGCATAAGTAAAGAGGAGCTGAATGTTAATCACCAAGACAATAGGGAAAATGTCTCCAGGGCACACCAGAGACCTTTGCTGCCGCCCCTGCCATCACAGGCCCAGGACCCCCTTCTGCGTGTGGCCTAGGAACTTGGTGCCCTGTGTCCCAGGTGCTCTAGCAATGGCAGAAAGGGGCCAAGGTACAGCTTGGACTGTGGCTTCAGATGGTGCAAGCTCCAAGCCTTGGCAGCTTCCATGTGGTGTTGGGCCTGCAGGTACGCAGAAGTCAAGAACTGAGGTTTGGGAACCTCCACCTAGATTTCAAAGGATGTATAAAAACATCTGGATGTCCAGGAAGAAGTTTGCTGCAGGGCTGTGTCCCCTCAATGAGGGGCAGGGACCTCATGGAGAACCTCTGCTAGAGTAGTACAGAAGGGAAATGTGGGGTTGAAGCCCCCACACAGAGTCCCCACTGGGGCACTGCCTAGTGGAGCTATGAGAAGACAGCCACCATCCTACAGACCCCAGAATAGTAGATCCACTGACAGCAGGCACCATGTGCCTCGAACAGCCACAGACACTCAACACCAGCCCATGAAAGCTGCCAGGAGTGGGGGCTTTACCCTGCAAAGCCACAGGGGTGGAGATGTCCAGAACTAAGGGAACCCACCTCTTAACTTCAGTGTGACCTGGATGTGAGACACAGAGTCAAGGGAGATCATTTTGGAGTTTTGAGATTTGATTGCCCCACTGGATTTTGGACTTGCATGGGGCCTGTAGCGTCCTTGTCTTGGCCAATTTCTCCCATTTGAAATGGTTGTATTTACTCAATGCCTGTACCCCCACTGAATCTGGGAAGTAACTAACTTGTTTTTGACTTTGCAGGCTCACAGGCAGAGGGACTTGCTTTGTCTCAGATGAGACTTTGGACTGTGGACTTTTGAGTTAATGCTGAAATTAGTTAAGACTCTGGGAGGACTGCTAGGAATGCATGGTTGGTTTTGAAATGTGAGGACATGAAATTTGGAAGGGGCCAGGGGTGGAATATGGTTTGACTATGTCCCTGGCCAAATCTCATCTTAAATTGTAGCTCCCACAGTTTCCCATGTCGGGGAGGGACCCAGGGAAAGGTAACTGAATCATGGGGGCAGGTCTTTCCCATGCTGTTTTTGTGATCGTGAATAAGTCTTAGGAGATCTTACGGTTTTATAAAGAGGAGTTCCCCTGCACAAGTTCTCTCTTCCCTGCCGCCATTGTGAAATGTGACTTGCTCCTCGTCTTCTGCTGTGATTATAAGGCCTCCCTAGCCATGCGGAACTGTGAGTTCACTGAACCTCTTTTTCTTTGTAAGTTATCCAGTCTCAGGCATGTCTTTATTAGCATTGTGAAAATAAACTATTTTCTTTTCCTTTTCTTTTCTTTCTTTTTTTTTTTTTTTTTTTTTTTTAAAGAAATGGGACCTCACTATGTTGCCCAAACTGGTCTCCAACTCCTGGGCTCAAGAGATCCTCCCGGCCCGGGGCAGTGGCTCACGCCTGTAATCCGAGCACTTTGGGAGGCAGGTAGATCACAGGGTCAGGAGATCAAGATCATCCTGGCCAACATGATGAAACCCTGTCTCTACTGAAAATACAAAAATTATCTGGGCATGGTGGCATGTGCCTATAATCCCAGCTACTCAAGAGGCCGAGGCAGAAGAATCACTTGAACCAGGGAGTCGGAGGTTGCAGTGAGCCGAGAATGAGCCACTGTAGTACAGCCTGGCTATACAGCAAGACTCCATCTCAACCAAAAAAAAGAAAAAAAAAAAAAAGATCCTCCCACTTCAGCCTCTCAAAATGTTGGGATTACAGGCATGAGCCACTGAGCTGAGCCAAGAGATCAAGCAGATCACTTGAAGTCAGGAGTTCAAGACCAGCCTGGCCAACATGGTGAAATCCCGCCTCTACTAAAAATACAAAAATTAGCCAGGTTGGTGGCACATACCTGTAATCCCAGCTACTTAGGAGGCTGAAGCATGAGAATCACTTGAGTCTGGGAGGCAGAGGCTGTGGTGAACCAAAATTGAGCCACTGAACTCCAGCGACAGAGCAAGACTCCATCTCAAAAAAAAAAAAAAAGAGAGAGAAGTATTAAAGAATAAAGGAAACTTTAGCCTGGCTCTAAATTTAATTAAAGAGTTTAAACTGAGATTTCACTGAAATTCTCTTCAAATCTAAAAATAAGAAGAGGAGGCCTAGTGGCAGAGTGCAAGCTCTGGGGCCAGACACTTGGGTTGAGATGCCAGCTCCTTGCAGGCTGGCTGATGGTCCTTGGGTGTTTCTGTTAGCCTCTCAGTGTGGCACGTTCCTTACATGAGATGGGAATGACAACCATGCCCTCTTCTTGCAGGGCTATTGCAAAGAGTTCATCTAAAGAAAACTCAACAAATGTGCAGTTAAATTTCAGAAACTGCAGGATTAAAAGGCATCTAATTCAGCATTAAAGGAACAGGGCAGATTAACCCCATTATACTCCTGATACAGACAAAGCCATTTCATGCAGAGACAACGCCTGACTCCCTGCATTTGACCCTTCACTTAGGATTCTGATCCTTTAACATCTCATCCTTTTCATTTTTTTTTTTTTTTTTTTAAGATGGGGTCTCACTGTTGCCCAGGCTGGAGTGTAATGGCTCAATCTTGGCTCACCGCAACTTCTGCCTCCCAGGTTCAAGCAATTCTCCTGCCTCAGCCTCCTGAGTAGCTGGTATTACAGGCATGCACCACCAGGCCCAGCTAATTTTTGTATTTTTAGTAGAGACAGTGTTTCACCATATTGGCTAGGCTGATTCTGAACTCCTAACCTCACATGATCCGCCCATCTTGGCCGCCCAAAGTGCTGGGATTACAGGCATGAGCCACTACACCCAGCTCATTCCTTTTATTTTACAACGCCATATTTTCTTTCAAATATTGTTAAGACATTTACTTTTAAGTTTAAATGGATCCCAAGTAACTAAGAATATTTGTGACAGTTTTATCTTTCCCTAGAGGGCAAACTATAGATGAACCAAACTTGACCCCAGCACATTTGTAGGTTCTCTTCTGGCCCTTCCTGGTTACCCCAGCTGCCAGGCTCTTCCGAAGAGCCCAGAGTCTCCTAGGCTGACAATCTGGGAGTAGCCACATGAGGTATACAATTTCTTCTGACTCCCTGCTAAGACGCAACTCAATATAACGGATTCAGACACAGGACTTTGCTTCTACAGATGACGCCTTTAGCCTGTCCACAAACAACTGCTTTGCTCAGACTGTACCAAGTTTCTGTCCATTCTTGACTACCATCCTTTCAAAGTAAATGGTAAATTTTAATTCCTCTGTTTTTTTTTAATTCATCTGTGAATGCTTGATAATTTCCCTTCCTTTTTCTTCTGTTAGTCATTAAGTTTTCCTTAATCCTACTATACTTTCTTTACAACTATTTGTATAAAGAAACCCTTACCATCTTTTACAGAGGTCAGCAAAAAAAAATAAATAAGTGTATAATGTTACACATGATTGACTCAGCTGGGTACTGAGCATTTTTCAGCACTAATAATTTTTGACAAAGCTAGTTCAGATGTTGCCACAGGGAAAAGTAACAGATACAGAATTAAAGGCTTGGGTAAGTCTTTGTCAAAAGGGGTTCTTAAAGTCAATTTGGTGGTTTAAAACTAGCAATTAAAAAATAAACGACTAGGAGAGAGTAGAAAATGTCAGAAGGCTAATTATGAGCTTGAGAAACTTTTGTTTCTATTATACATATGCACATATCCACATAAGCAAGCATGGACTGGATTGAGAAGTAAAATGTATTCTTTCCTGTGGGTCAATTGAGACATTTTGAGAGCCAGTGTTCTAGGCTAATCAACCTCTCTGAGCCTCAGTCTACCACACTATAAAATAAGGCTAATACTAGCAGCCACCACATATTGCTATTGTGGGAAATAAATAAGGTATTAATAATGGTCACTACCATTTATATAGTACCTAACTGTACAGGAACCTACACTACAAACTGTACCAGGAACTTCTCATGTCATTCATTCATCAAAATGGGATCAAAGAAGATGTGAAGGAGGCGAGCGATGAGCCACGGAGATAAATGGAGGAACAACATCACCACAAAGGGAGAAGCTAAGGCAACAGCAGGGCTGGAGCAGTGTGTGCTGGGAGCCATGCAAGAGGACATCTGAGAGGCAATAAGGAGAAACACTGTCTAAGGCTGGGAGCCCTCCAGAAGAACTTTATTTTTCACCGTGGATGAAATGGGCAGCCATTGGAAGATTCTGAGCAGAGAGATGACAAAGATCTGAATTATGTTTCCAAACAATTGCTCTGGCTCTGTTGTTGAGATTCGACAACAGAGGATAGGCTAGGGTGGAAGCTGCAGGCCAGCTTGCAGTCCACTGTAATGATCCAGATGAGAGAGTACAGTGGTTGGCACCAGGGTGGTAGCAATGGAGGTAAAGTCAGAGTCATTAGGATGTCTACCGGACAGACTGCAGGAGAAAACAGAAGGTGAGCAGTTAAGGATTCTGCCAAAATAACTGGAAGGGCATCCTTAGGAGAGGTGGGAGTTTGACAGAAAAATCAGGAGTTCAGATTTTTTAAAGAGGTCAGTTTTGATATCCTACATGTGAGCAGCAACCTGTTCATTGATGTACCCTTTATGAGCCTCCATCTCTGCCTTACTCTTCCTACTTCCTTTCTTGTGCTTCCTGGGATCCCTTCCCAAATAAACATTTACAACTGAATCCTCGTCCTGGGGTCTGCTTTTGGGGGAATCCAAACTAAGACAAAAAGAACCTAAAGCACGGGTAAAGACTAACCACTTCACACTAAAACCTCCCTTGGTTTAGAGTGAACACTAAACCATGGGGAGTTTTCTACATACTTGGACATGAAGCAAGCAACATTTGTATCACTTTTGTTTAGAAAGGTTTCCTTCTTTATACATTATTCAAAGTATCATGATCCCTATTTCTGCTCTAAGCCACTGATTCAAATTTCTTTGATCATGAGTTTCTATCTTCTTTGGATGAAAACATCCATGAACTAGGGGACAATAATAAAGTCACTCAGAGTTAAGTTGTAAGAGAAATACTCACTGTCCCTGAAAATTATTGAGGACTTAAAACTTAATTTTCCTATAACCTCCACTTAGAGTCATCAATGAGACCACCTTCCTACAAAGTGCCACGGAATGTCCAAACTCCTGATACTCAGTGCAGAATAACTATTTTCCATTCCACTCAGTAGAACAGGAACTAGGTACTTAATAACAGCTAAAAATTTGAGTGTTTATTCAGTCACATACACGAAAGTAAACACTTTTTATGTATTAACTCAATATTTACATGAACCCTAGGAGGTAGGTACTATTATTATCCCCATTTTACAGATGAGGAAACTGAGGTACAGAAGGTTAAGAAGCATGCTCAGCGTCATACAGAAAATAAGTAGCAGGGCAGGATTCACATCAGCTGGCTTGGCTCCAGAGGCTAAGCTCTTGACTCCCTACACGATACTCCCTCCAGTTTCCTCTTCCAATTCTCACATCATCTTCTGAACTAGACACTGTCATCAATCCTGTTTTACAAATGAGAAAACTGAGGCAATGAGAGGTCAAGTCATTTGCCTGAGGTCACCCAAACGGTTACAGATTTATGGCTAGCATCTGTCTAGTGTGTGCGAGAACCCTTCTAGACATGGAAGATATCAATTTAACAAGTATGGCTTAGCTTTATGGAGCTTAAGGTCTTGTGCAGGAAGACGACAAGTCAATTTCAATTAATTGGCCTAGTCCAGCTTGCTGAGCAGTAGATAGGATACTGGCAGAGGTAGAGACACAGTATGGATGACAGGCAACAGAACCAAGTGAGATGGAGGCCAGGAAGGGCTTTCTACGAACAAAGTTTTATAGGGAATGACAGGCAGGAAGGATGAAGGGCATTTCAAAGAACGAGTATTTATTTTCCAATCCATTCAGTAGAATGGTGACTAGACACTTAGTAACAGTTAAAATTTGGGAGCTTATTCTGTCACATACACAAAAGTAAATGCTTTTTATGTATTAACTCAATATTTACATCAACCCTAGGACTTAGGTACTATTATTATCTCCATTCCACAGATGAGAAAACTGAGGCACAGAGGATTAAGTAACTTGCTCAACATCATATAGATAATAAGAAGCAGAGCAGGATTCACATCAGCTGGCTTGGCTGCAGTACATGCAACACCAGAGACAAGACAGAGCAGGAGGAATCCAAGGGAACCACAGGTGACTTTGTCTGGTGAAAGCTAAGGGTACACACAGGGGAGGAAACACCCATGAGGCTGGAGGAAGATGGAGGCATGAGTGCTTTGGGGGCTAAAATAGGTCATCTGAGGATCTTGCACAGGAAAGCAGTACTGTCAATTCTTCCCAGTACCCCAGGATCTAGAGACTCTAGATGTCTAGAGACAGGAGAAAGAGGTAGCTGGGAGATGTATATCCCTCACCTTCACGTTAAGGCCCTTGCTTTCACATTTTAACTCAATTAAGCTTTTAAAACAGTATACCCTTTCATAGTCTGGCTGCAAACAGACAATTAACATAGTGAATTTTTGTGTTTTAATGACAGTTGGTATATTTACTGAGTTTAACATTTACCTAAAAATATAAAATGCTCTGTTAGGAATGCAAGCAAAAAGGGGGAAATCACAACTGCTGAAGTTCACGAGATAATCCAGTAAAATTCTGTGGCTGGTGGCTGTGCAGACTGAATCCTCAAAAATGTTTGATTTCTCTGCTCTTCTGCCCTCAGATAAGGTAAGCTTTGTTGCTGGGTATACTTTCTCCTCAGTGTATTTTTCAGAACTAGACTGATAAGTTTGCTGGCACATCACTCCAAATTTCCATACAGGTTTTCATTATGAGTAATCAGGGCCTCCGACTTACAGAAGCAGCACATCTTACACATAAACATGCACTGCTGCCACCACGGTCTACACCCCTCCTTTCCACAGCTCATCTCTACCTGACTCATCACGGCAGAAGTTCTGCCACTTCAGTCATGGCGGAAAAACCTTGGAGCTCTTAAAAAACAAGTGGGTGAAATTTGGAAGAAAAGGTCTATTTATGAGCAAAAGAAAAAGCTAAGTGGAAAACCCCTCAGGAAAACTAGTTTCTGAAAATAGGACCGGCTTGCTTATCACTTTGATCCTCACACACAAATAGCTTCCCAAAGCCTGCCTGGATTGTTTCTACTTATGTTTTCTGAAATTTCAAAATGACAGAATCTTTATGGTTAACAGTTAACAGAGGACCTTACAGTTCCATGGAAAAGCCTTTCAAATCAGTCTACTTGTCTCAAATACTGGTTCTGCTACCTATTAGGCATGTAACTTTCTAAAGATGACTCCACTTTTCCGAGTACTAGTTTCCTTACCTGTTAAACGTAGCTAACACTACCCACCACATAGGATTTGTATGAAGGACAAAAGAGGCAACATGTTTGAAAGCCCCAGTATGTTTAGCACTTCCCATGTGGCATACGCACATCTTCCTTCCTTCCCTTCCTCCTCTCACAGATGCTGGTGTGGGCCTGCTATCCACCATGTATCACAAGTGGTGCTGGTAATGCAGAGACAAGTTAATTGGCCTGCTTCTTGTTCTCCAGTAGCTCACATTTCCATGGTACGATAGACAATAATTAATGAAGGATGTAAAGAATGCTATGGGGATACTGATTTCAGGAAGCAATGGATTTGGCCTGGGGGAAGAAGGGTGGATGAGTGAATAGCGGAAACACCAAGGAAGGCTTGGGACTCATCCCTCACTTGACAATTATAATACAAGCTGAATATCTCTAATCTAAAAACCCAAAACTTTCTGAGCAACGACATGATGCACAAGGGGAAGGCTCATTAGAGCATTTTGGATTATGGATAAGGGATGCTGAACCAGTGGGCATAATGCAAATATTTCAAAATCCCAAACAATCTGAAATCTGAAACACTTCTAGTCCCAAGCATTTCAGATAAGGGATACTCAACTTGTAATACTAAAGGTTCCAATTTTTACGTTTCGACTACAGACACTTTTCAGACATGTTCATCTGACCTTGCTGGGGCTTAAAAACTTCAAGGAGTTGTTCTGGCTTCAAGTTCCAATTCCCTGGAATGGCCACAAAACCCTTCCCAACTGGATTCCAAAAGATTATTTCATACCACCACTTCAAATTCCTCAGGTAATAAATGCTAAGGGGGTGGGGGACTCCTTTTTTTTTTTTTGGAGACAATAGTCTTGCTCTGTCACCCAGGCCAGAGTGCAGTGGCATGATCTCAGCTCACTGCAATCTCCGCCTCCCAGGTTCAAGTAAGTCTCCTGTTTCAGCCTCCCGAGTAGCTGGAACTACAGATGCCTGCCACCATACCCAGCTAATTTTCGTATTTTTAGTAGAGATGCGGTTTCATCACATTGGTCAGGCTGTCTCAAACTCCTGACCTCAGGTGATCTGCACGCCTCAGCCTCCTGAAGTGCTAGGATTACAGGCCTGAGCCACCACATCGGTCTCATATCTTAACATAAATTAACTGAATACAAATACTTTCCTCTTTATGCAATGTTAAATCAGTTGTATGGAATTAAGATTTTTTTTTGGGGGGGGGTAGGCAATTTCAAATACAGAGCATTCTAGCAATAGAAGCAGAAGAAAGTAAAGCATGAGTTGGCACTCAGAAGGATACCAGAGGGTGAGTGAGGGGTTGAGAAAGAGAAATGGAAAGGGACCAAAATAATCTCACTTACTTGGACTAGTGTCATAGCTAAGGTACATTATAAATTAAGTTGGCTCCCAGACTAGCCACAAAACTGCTACTACCAGTTCTACAGGAAAATGTCTGTTTACATCCAACATCAACCTAGAATTCAACTCTGAGAACACTGGTCCTTTGGAATGCTGGGGACTTCTTCTATAGTCCTAACTATTAAACTAGAAAAAAGAATGAATGCATGTAACACAAGGCATACACCTAGTTAAAAATCCAAAGCAACTACATTTGACTTTGGAATATAAACACACACAGACTGCTTACCCCCAAACCCTCATCTCAGGATTCAGCTATAACGCCTACCATTTGATTTTACCAATCAATGGTGATAGGAAGTTGTCTCAGTTTCGGTCTCATCATCACTCACTTGGTGACAATGCAGATATCCTCAGGTTTCAAACCTAGACTAGCTTATCCAATCCTTCAATAGGAGTCATGTTACTATCTTGTATTTCATTTCACCACACTTTCAGTCTCTACCAAGGGAGCTTGATTTTGGTTTGATGGTGCGTTCTCTGCCACATCAGGCAGAATGATTCTACTTAAACATAGTTCAAGCTCCTTTGCACCTTAGCAGAGCAGCCTCTGGTCATAGCCTTTGCTGTTTTCTTCCAGCCACCACACAGCCATTCTACCTCCTGTTAACAGCCCCATGATTTTGCTACAGAAGAACCACTGTTATCCCACTGTGTGCTATAGCCTGATGTGCTCTTCTTCCCTAGCTCTGGGTAAACCACACAACCAAAGCCAAACCAATCAGAAACTTTGTCCTTGGAATATGAATCCTGAGAAAAATGACAAAGGCAATAAATAAATCAAGCTGATTTATCTCAGTGGAGGCTTGAAAATGCAGCCTTCCTAGTGCCTGCTACATAGATGCCTGGAGTTGGCTTGGTTTTTGTTCTTCTTCCTGGCCCAGTTTTTCAGCTTTTCTTTTACGTCCAAGAGCAACCCTGTATCTTTACAATAAACTTGAATGGAAATTCAAGCCAGCCAGTTTCTGTTCTTGTTATTAAAGAACCCTAATATATTTCCACGTGGTATTCACTGTTTTTGTCATGCCTTTCAAACCCATCCTAATACAGCTGCTAGACAGTTTCTTAAAACAAAGGTTTGATCATTCACCCAACATACACATTAAATATTCCTATTATTTATTCAACTTATTTACTGAATTCCTATTTTGTACAAGGCATGGTTAGATTTATCTGAAATATAGGGGTGCACCAAACAGACAAGACCTCCACTTTCTAGTGAGGTAAATCAGATGCTAACTAAGGAAACAAACAAACAAAAAATAACCTCAGACTGAGCTAAGTGTTATGGTGGAAATAAATAAGGTGCTATCACTGGATTCAGTACCTAGAAAGGATGGTGAGAAAATACCCTGATGGAATATTTCAGCTGAGACCTAAGATCTGAATGAAGAGAGTCAGGTTTGATCTTGTTTAAAAATAAAATAAAAACAACTGTTCTCCATAAGGCTAAAATTGTCATAACAATGACTACAGGGCTCTATAAAATCTGGTTTCAAATGACTTAAAATTTTCTTAGCTGGGCACAGTGGCTCATGCCTGTAATCCCACCACCTTGAGCGGCCAAGGCGGGCAGGTCACCTGAGGTCAGGAGTTCAAGACCAGCCTGGCCAACAAGGTGAAACCCCCTATCTACTAAAAATACAAAAATTAGCCGGGAACGGTAGCAGGCACCTGTAATCCCAGCTACTCAGAAGGCTGAGGCAGGAGAATCACTTGAACCTGGGAGGTGGAGGCTGCAGTGAGCCGAGATTGCACCACTGCACTCCAGCTTGGTGACAAGAGCGAGACTCCATCACAAAAAAAAAAAAACTTTATTTCCCTTGGTTATTCCCTTGTGATACTTTCCTGCTCCAGATACTTTATCTCTGAGACCTAACCTACACATCTGACTTCTTCCATTCCCCAATCTGAAAGTCCTAGAACTCACCTAAACCCCTCCTCAGCACACTATTCAGAACATTAATCACCTTTCAAAGCTCAAGTGGAGTTCCAGTTCCTCTATAAAATCTTCCATTAGGGGCTGAATTGTGTCCCCATTCCCTCCCAAATTTACATGATAAAGTCGTAACCTCCAGTACCTCAGAATGTAATCATACTTGGAGACAAGGTCTCCAAAAGGTAATTAAGTTAATATGAGGGCTTTACGGTGACCCTAAACCGATATAACTGGTGCTCTTACAGGAGAGGAAGATTAGCACAAAGACATGCACAGAGGAAGGACCAAGTAGGGAAAAGAAGATGCCATCTATAAGCCAAAGAGAAGTCTCAGAAGAAACCAACCCTGTTGACACCCTGATGTTGGGCTTCTAGAACTGTGAGAAATCTTTTAAGTCATCCAGTCTGCAGTACTTTGTTATAGCAGCTCAAGCAAACTAATATATCTTCCCTGACTACTTCAGCTTATAATGTGCAAATTCCTCCTTTCAACTTCAGCACCATTTACATGGTGTTTATTCACTGCCTTTATTATTAGTCACTTGTGTCTCCCCAAAAAGACTGGAAGCTATTTAAAGACTGATAATCTATTTAATACCTTTTGGCATTCTTATCAATGTTCAACATGTTATCTTCCACGACAACAAATATTTGATTTTTCTGTACTCTTCACTCCAATTAAATGCAGGAGTGAAAATTATGCCTGTTAGTTGTTTTGCTAAAGTAAAGCTGATTACGTCACTGCCCTGCTTTACAGTAGTGTACTGATTTTTCTATTCCTAAAGAAAATCCAAACTGTAGAGCGATATACAAGGCTTTTCATACTTTGGTTACAATTCATCTCTCCACCCTTATCGGACACTCCTTACCATCTACTCTACAAACTTGCATGTCCAGTTTCTGCCACCTAAAATATCTTTCTTCCCTCTCCTTTACTTGGATAACTTCTATAGAAAGTTCCAGTTGAAATGTCACCAACTCTACAAAGCTCTTATAATTTGCCCCAGCCAAATTGCCTGTAACAACACCATAACTTCTTCAATTAATCTGCTTTTACAAGTTTCTCCCTCAGGGGACTCCTTAAAGGAAGAACCCCTGTTTGTATGCAGGTATCCCTGATGCCCAACACAAGGCCTGGCAAGCTGGGTATTGGGCAAAGAGAAACGGGCAGAGAGAGAGAAATCATCAAACTTGAGGCTCAAGACCTGGACTGGCTCACCTTTATTTCTCCAGCATCCGTCACAGAGCCCCAGCATGTGGCAGTATTCTTCACTTTTTCTGAGACCTTGTGACTTTAATCACTACTGGACGACGACTCCCAAATCTGTATCTCTGTCTAGACTCTTGAGGCTCCAGCCTCTCAGGTACCTACTGAACGATTCCACCCAGTATATCCTCAGGTCCAACATGATACTTACACTCCACTCGTCCCTACTTCCACATCTGTTTGTCCTCACATATTCCTCATTTACTTTGGTGTGTTGCCAGCCTCTAGGTCTCCAAAACCAGAAATCTCTTCTCTTTCCTTTATAGCCTATCACTGGGACCTGGTCAAACCTAGCTCTTAAATAGCTCATAATCTGCTCTCCCTACTTCCATTGGCTTTGGGGACAACTAAAATTGTCCGTTCAATTATCTCGTTTCTGTCGAGAGGCTTTAATAACTTAAACCCTATTTTGTTTACATTTTTTTCATTACCAGTGTACACATCTAATATTCCTCCTATATAACAGTGTAACTTCCTCGAAGGCAGGGGTTATATCTTCTTCAACTTCTATTTCCACAGAAAGAAGCACACTATATTTTCAATAGCGTTAAAAAGGAAAAATTAAGATACTTTTAAGAAAACCAACACTTCAAATTTCGACTTTTTGGTATCAAAATTCAGAGGTCCTTAAATTTAAACTTAATGACTGCTAGTCCTTAGAGATGGATGATTTGCTCCTTCAAGCACAAGAGGAACACTTTAAAAAATAATTTTCCATGAGAAACCTTTCTAAAATGGATTAACCCACTTTCTTGTCTTCTTAAGGTATGCGGACCAAAATGTAAGCTGCTTAATTGAGGCCTCAGGGTCATCCTATGAACCATCGCTGGACTATTCTGTAATACACGCGTGTCGTCGGAGGCTCGGTGCCAGAGCTGTGAGGGCTTGCACGAAAGGAAAAACCCCAGGCCGTGTGAAGTCTCACTTTTCCCCTCTTCTCTGTCAGGCAAGCCCACCGGGATACCTGGGTAAACACCCCGCGCTCTCTTGCTGAATGCTCCCAAACCGCAGAGCCCTCGTGGCTGGAAGCGCACAGCAACCGGGGGGAAAGTGCGAGGACCGAGGGGCTGTGCTGGCACTGAAATGCAGGGGCCTCTGAGCAGGGACTACGGGGCGTACTCCCCCAAAGCCAGGAGGAGACGTGGCGGGGCTGCCGCGGGGGTCTCTAAGGCCGGCATCGGCTGCGACTCGACTCCTGCCCCTCCCGCCGCAGACCTCGGACAGGGGAAGGGGGCTTCTCAAGCGTGGAGACGGTCGCCGGCCGAGCAGCAGAGCTCCCGGCCAGCGGAGGGTGCTGTGCTCTGCGGGACCGCCGGGAGGTCCCAGACAAGGTCTGCAGGAGCTCTGGAGGGGAAGAAACGCGCTGCGAGGTCCAGGCGTCCACGGGAGGGGCCTGGCGGGGAGGTGGGCCGCGGGCGGGGAGGGAGCGACCGGCGGGCAACGAGCGGTCACGCTCCGGCCGCCGGGCCGAGGACTGGGCGGCGGGGCCGCGGCCCGGACCGCGAAGGGAGCGGCGGCGTCGCAGCAGGTGCGGGGTCCCTAAAGCCGCCGGCCAGCTTCCGCGCGCACCTCGCGGCCAGGGCCCCAGGCCCTCAACACCTGCCCGGAACGGGAGAACGCGCCCTTTTCCACGAGGCATTTCAACCGCTCCGCGCGAAAGGCGCGCGCCCAGGCCAGGCGTGTCCGCTACCCGAGAAACAGCTCAGCCAGGGCGAGGAGTAAACCCAGTGAGAGAATGGAGCATGCGCAATCGCGAGGGCGAGGCCAAGTGCGGGCAGGGAGCATGCGCAGTGTGAAGGCACAATCGGCTACGTGGGAACCTGAGGCATGCTCGGTGAGTGCCCAAGGCCCCGCGCACGCGCAGAAGCGCTCGGAGCCCGCAACCCGCTGGTGGAGAAAAAAGAGGAGAGAAATCACCTCAGAGTTACGTCAGGAAAGGCCGCGTTTTGCGGGGAGGCTGTACCCTCCCAGGGGGCCCCGCAGTTCTCCTAGAGCGAGGGGCGTGACAGTTACTCACCGGTCTTCAGCCTCGAGGCAGACGCCGGGCCCCTTTCCGCTCACACTCGGCTCGCGCGCGCCGCAGCCGCCGCTGCCGCTGTGATTCCATCCATCTTGAATTTGACGTCATCCCACACCAGGGATGAGGTCATCGCAGGCAGCGCTCGTCACGTGCGCGGCGCTCTGATTGGGCGCCGGGCGTCGGGAGGCGGGGCGAGGGAGGCGCGTGGCGCTGGAGGCCGGGGGAGGGTGGGCCTGCCGGGAGCCGTGCGCTGAGCGGCCGCCGCCGTGCTCAGCCCGCGCCCTCGGTCCTTGAGGGGAGCCTGCGGCGGCCCTGAGGGGAGGCTGCCCGGCTGGGGGCCACGGCTAGGAGGCCGAGCGCCTCGGCCAGGTGGAGTCCGTCCTGGCGAGGAGCGCGTCGGTCCTCAGGGGATTTTGTCGCCTGCCGGAGGCGCCCGTGCTGCGGGGTCGCCCCGGGTCATTCCGCCGCGGTCCTGCCCGGCGGGGCCGCCCCTGGTCCCGGCTTCCGGCGCGGCGGGATGCGTGGTGCGGCCGCTCAGTCCCTCGGTGGGGAGGATGCGCCCCAGGCGGACGGCGGGCGACGCCCCGAGCCGACGACCTCGACAGAGACGGTCTGAGCGACGCGCGGCTTCCCGACGGGCGCGGGCGGCGAGCGGGGCCCTGCGGCCCTCGGGTCGGCGGCAGACGCTCGCGGCCAGCCAGGGAAGCGCACGGGGGGCGGCGCCGGCCGAGAGTCACTCTGCGCGCTTCCATTTTTTCCTCCCGACGCCACCTGGCCCCTGGGCGGGGAACCCCTCCCTGCTGGGGACCGGGCGGCCGTGGGGCGTCCGGGCTCGTTCCCCGCGCAGATGGGGGTCGGTCCGAGGGTGACTCCCTTGGCGCGGCCTGGACCCCCGCCGGGGCGTCCACAGCGGCCCGCAGGCAGCCGGAGACTTTCCATGACGCCCCACTCATCGTCTCGGGGGGCTGTGGTCATTTTCCTGCATAAATGTTACAACTCCGTCGATGAGAAAACTCGCTTCGCTTTCAGGCAAAACCAGAAATTAAATAACAGAAATGCCACACTGTCAGCAGCGACTAGGGGTGAAAGCCGCGCGGGCGGAGACGGCTGAACAGAGCCCTGCCCCCGCTTGTTCTCCCAGCCCGGGCCGCAGGTGGAGGGGGAACGCCTCCCGCAGGGACGGTTCTCCCGCAGACTCTCCAACGCCGGGGTGTGCAGCCCCTGTTAATCATCGTCAAGGGTCTGCTAATTTCCAGATACAATTTTTGAAAGTCGGATGTATGCACTTAGGTAAAATTTATGACATGTTTGGGAAGTATGTGAAAGAGCATTAGATTGAGAGGAATTAAATTTGTTTCCAAGTTAACAGCTCCGTTGTCGATTGTTTTAGTTTGACTAATTTTAAGAGGACTCTTAGTCTTACATAAAGAATCTTGCACCTAAAAATTTTCTCCTGCAACTTTAAAAAACTTTAATTTTTTTTCTTTTGAGACGGAGTCTCCGTCGCCCTGAGGCTGGAGTGCATTGGCGCGATCTCAGCTCACTGCAGCCTCCGATCCCTGGCTCAAGCCATCCTCTCGCCTCTGGAGTAGCTGGGACTGCAGGTGCACTCCACCACACCTGGCTAATTTTTTAAATTTTGGGTAGAGATGAGGTTTCACCGTGTTGCTCAGGCTGGTCTCAAATTCCTGGTCTGAAGCAATCCACCCGCCTCAGCCTCCCAAAGTGCTGGGATTACAGGCATGAGCCACCGTGCCAAGCCTAGAGTATCTTTATATTTTGAACTGTATGGTGGAAAAGCACAAAGTGCCTTTGTTCTTAAGGTAGAAGGCAACAGTGATTGAGTCTTAAAAGAACCTTGAGTTTTAAGATCCCCTGTGATTAGGGTGGGGGAGCATGCACTGCTATCCTTATTTTACAGGTGAGAAAACTAGTACCTCGCTGTGTAGTAAGAGCCAGAGCTAGAAGCCAGGTTTTCTAGTTCTCGCTGTACTACATGCTAGAAGTAGCCTCCCTTGAGCGACCCCTTTCTAGCCACCTGCTTACCTGGTTTTGTTGTCTTTTTTTTTTTTTTTTTTTTTTTCCCAATCTTCCTCAGGATGATACACATGGTGTCTCTGCTTTGAGCTGTATGATCAGGCCTTTGGCCTCACCATTTCACTGGAACTGACCTAACTGCCAAATCCAGCAGAAACCATTGCATCTTTCAGTTGCCCTCTTTGATTTGTGACACGCTACCAATTCCTTTAGCCCTGATTGCTTCAGTTATGCCTCATTCCTTGGATTTCCCCCCTCTTGGCTGACTGCTCCTCCTGGGCCCACTGTGTTGGCCCTTCTGCCCCTGCCCATGCTCGCACTGGGTTTCTTGGCACACGCTCCCTGTGCAGTCTCATCCATGCCTGGAACATATGCCCAGTTGCCTGAGCCAGAAATCTGGGCACCCTGGTGGTCTCCTCCCTCATTTCCAGTGTTGGGCCTATCGCCAAGTCCTGTCTGTCTGACCTCCCGCATGTTTCTATGGTAATGTAACCACTTCTTCCCCTCCTGAACGGCTTCCTAAAAGCTCTCCCAGCCTCCAGGTTTCCCCCTTTAATCCACCCTCACATTGCAGCCAAAGCGTTCTAAAAACCAAAAGGCATCATGCCACTCCCTTGCTTAGGGTTTAATGGCTCTCCATTGCCTAGGTGAGAGTTCAAACCACAACGCACAGGTGCCTGAGGACTTGGCCCAGCCTTCCCCTTCTCTCCCTCACCTCCACTCTGACACGCACTCGTCTAAGCTAGCCTCGCTCTGTCTCTTGCCTCTGGGCTTCTGGGCTTTAAGTGTGTTGTCCCCTCTGCCTGAGCTATTGCTCCCACCCTACCACCCTGTTTTAACTGGATAATTTAATCTTGCTTCATGTTTCTTCCTGCAGGATTACACCACCTCCCCACCCCATCTGACTGGCACCTTCTCAGCTGCACCTAGGATGGGTGCTCCCTCCTCTGTGTTCCCGTAACACCTGGTATAGGTTTTGCGGATACTGCTCGTGTAGGCACTATTGGATTGGCCAGCCAGGACCCTCTCATCCCCGCCAACAGGCTTCTTGTTTGCCTCTGCCTGCTCAGTGTCTGGTTTTCAGTCTAAATTCCTTGCCGCTTTCAGCTTCTGGTGGCTGCCAGCGTTTCTGGGCTTGCGGCTGTATCACTCCAATCCCTGCCTCTGTGTTCCCATGGCTTTCTTCTGTCTGTCACATCTCCCTCTACTTCATTCCTTGTGCCTGGACCATAGGAGGAGCTCCACACACTTTTATTGGTGTTGTCCTCACAGCGAAGTACCCCAAACAGGATCTCTTGCACCGTAAACACATATGTTCATTTATACAAAATGGACATTGTTTATGTAGCCACCTCATTAGACACCCTGTGGACAACCCACAGCTGTGCATGCAGCAAGCTCACAGCTGAACTTCCTATCGACATTCCTCGCTGCCCTTGAGCCATTTTTTTCCCTCCTTGACTGTATTTAGTCCTATTTAATTAAAGATTCTGCTGTCTGCCTTGCTCCCCAAGCCAGAAACTTGATGGTTATTTCTCAATGTCTGCATTCAACTGTCACTAAATCCTAGCAGCCTACCTCTTAAATGCCACTTAACCCTGTCCTCACCAGCCTTACTTCAGCTGTTTCTGGCCTGCAGCTTCTCTGTCCAATCTGTAGCCATCACAACCAAGTTCCTGCCTCAGTTTCACTTCCTTCCTGGCCTAGTCCATTTTCAGTCAAATTCATCTTTCCAAATGTAAATCGGGTTAACTTGCTCCGTTGCTGAATACCCAGCCACCCTCCCGTGTGACTCGCAGATGTCTGCCGCCTCAGTGCTGGGCGTGGCCTGTCCAGTGCTGCCAAGGTGGCTTTGCTCTTTGTTTGCCTCGCCTTTACCAACCCCTCTGGCCACGCAGACTGGCACAGGCGCTTCCTGGGATGGCCTTTTCCCATTCAATCTGCAGGCAAATCCAATTCAAGTGTCAGACCAAGGCTGCCTCCCTCTGTGCTTCAGTCACTCCACTGTACCATCTATTTCATCTATTCCTGTCTGCCCAAAGGCCAGTTTCTCCACTAATGTGTATGCCCCTTGGTGCAGAGACCATGTCTGTTCATCTGTGTATGCCCAGAGCCTTGGGCCTGTTGCTAGGGCTGTGTCTTGGACCATCTGTTCCCAATGGCTAGAGTTTTCTCTCAGATACTGTTACAGATTCTTTGGTATTAATGCTATAACTCAGTTGCTTTGCATTTCTTATACCAAACAAACATTGCCCTTTCAAAAGTTGGGGGAGGGAAGTCTATATGGGGTTTAACATATCTGCTTCTGCATATTTGGAAGTGGGAAGTTTTAATCAGCTATGATTCTCTTAACCATCATTTCATTGGAATGGGTACCTGGCTGTCCAGACTTGCCCAATCTGTGAGTGGGGTGGTTGTCTCTTTAAAAACTCATTAGTTTCCTGTGGCTGCTGTAATAACTTTCTACAAACTTGGTGGGTTAAAACAATAGAAACATATTTGTCTACAGTTCTGGAGGCCCGAAGTCCGAAATTGGCCTTATGGGACTGAAATCCAGGTGTGAACAGGGCCACACTTTCCCTGGAGGATATAGAGAAGGTGCCTTGCTTTCAGCCTCCGGTGGCTGCCAGCATTCCTGAGCTTGTGGCTGCATCACTCTGACCTCTGCCTCTGTGTTCACACGGCCTCTTTTCTGTCTGTCAAATCTCCCGCTACCTATTTCTTTCTTTCTTTTTTGTTTTTGTTTTAGGCACCTGGTTTTGCTCTGTTGCCTGGGCTGGAGTATAGTGGGGCACTCATAGCTCATGTAACCTTGAACTTCTGGGCTCAAGTGATCCTCCAGCCTCAGCCTCCCCAGTAGCTAGGCCTATAGGTGTGTGCTACCACACCTGGCCTTCTCTGCCTCTTCCATAAAAGGACACTTGGGAAGGCATTTAGGGCCTACCTGGAGAATCCAGAATGATCTCCCCACCTCAAGATCTTTTAATTTAATTACATCTGCAAAGACCCTTTTTTAATCTAAGGTAACACTGCAGGTTTCAGAGATCAGGACTTGCTATCTTTAAGGGTCATTATTCAGCCTGCTGCAGAGAAGAACTATTTCTGTGTGCACGCAGCAACATGGAAAGGCCTTTGAAAGGTATGTGAAACGGAACAAGATAAAAGAGAAGAGACTGGGAAGTGAGGAAAGTGAGGAAGCTAGGAACACATTGGGTTGCTGTGTAAATAGTTTCCAACAACCACCTTCTAGGTGAATGTCACTGCACATGCTCAGAACTGGCATGCCTCTTCAGTGTGCTTGAAGTTGGGTGGGATTAAGTGTTGATCCCACTGGGTTATCACAATTGAGAAGCCCCATCTGTAAACATTATCAGAAAGAAAAAGGGGTACTAAGCTTAAGTACCTCCCAGCCAGAAGCATTAGTGCTGGCGTGGTCCTTTTCTCCAAAGGGCCTAATTGCCTCTTCCTCTCTCTTCTCACCACCCCATCTTCATTCTTAAAGAGCAGATGCCTGGAGGATATCCCTCTTTCAGCAAACAATCGCCACCAATAATACTTGGATTGCATTAGATCTACGCCAGTTTCTAGGAAACCCTTTTGTCTTAAGCAAGTTTGGGAAAAGACTGTGTGTGTGTGTGTGTGTGTGTGTGTGTGTGTGTGTATGTGTGTAATAACAGTAGTAATTCTAGTTATTTGACTATAAACTTTGTGTGAAATAAGAACATTCTTACGTGCTATTCCTTAAGTTGCTGTCATGAAAGGTAAGGAAGACTGTTGCATTCACATCTGCACCATGGGTGTCCTTTGGTGAAAAGACATGGATTCTGTGGCCCCGAAGCTGTGAGGTGGGGTGAAGAATGGCTGCTACTGTTGTTACAAGTATCTGCTACGCGTCCTCAACCGTGATCTCATCTGCACTGTGTCCCTGCTTTTTAGGAATAATAATGCCCGTGTTATATACCAGGAAAGGGGGGTTCATGAAAGCTAGAAAGTGGAGGAAGGGAAGTTGGAGCTATTTGACATCAGTGTCCCTGACCTTCCACATATAGCCAGCTGCTCTGTTTCCCATGTGTGTGGTAGCATTCGTTAACTGGTCAGCCCTTTATCTTATTTTATTTTTTCCTAATGGGAAGGGGTGCACGTGGAGCAGGTGCTCTGGTTAGATCGTTTGAGAGGGTGAAGGTGTGTACAGCTGGGAAGAGGCTGGAAAGAGAGGGCTGCATACACCGTGTCCTGTGTCTGGTCAGTGAATTTGTTGACATGTTTATTCCATAAAGAGTGAGGTAACTGGGGAGGTGGAAAAGGCCACCTCTTTACCATCTCTCTCTTGCTCCTCCTGCCTTTATCATTGTCATTCGTGTGTGTCATGGCTCCAGGCTTTGGGACTATAAAGGTGAATACCAGATGATCTCTACCCTCAAGGAAATGGCATCAGCTCTGTCTCCTGGAAATACAAGTGGCAAATGCTTGGAGACACACACATGTGTGCTCAAGGTTCTGAGGCACAGAGGAGGGGAGGCTGTTCTGCCTCTTCCGGGGATCCACACCTGGCTAGTCTGAGCCTGGAGACGGTGGTGCCAGGCCGTAGTTCTCTCGGTGCATCGAGCTCCCTGGGCCAGCGCCTGACGAGGAGGAGTGCTGGAGTCGTCAGTTACCCCCTTCCCTGCAATGTCCACAAGTAAAGCAGCGGCAGCTTTGCCCCAGACAAAGGCTTTGCTAATTCCTAGACAGGCCTGAGGGGCTGACAGTTGCTCTTCTGGATTCACAGGCTGGGACATCAGCCTGTGGGTGAGAATGGTGAACTCACCAGAAGGCATTCATCTAGGTGGTCTTTTCCAAACAGACGGTGCATCTGCAAGGCAAATGGCAGTGTTTCTTTCCCACAAACAGTGGTGTTTCTTTCTCACAAACCGCGGTGTTTCTTTCCTGCAAACTGTGGTGTTTCTTTCCCGCAGCGTTCAGCGCAGCCGAGGCCATTTGTTCAATTTGGACATCAAGCTTCATGGGTGCCTGCACACGGAATGCATCCATGGTGAAAAGTACCGACTAAATCATCTGATCCCAAAGCTATTTTAAAAAAAAACACAAGCGACTGGTTTTTGTATGTTTTTGTTTTTAAATCTTGGAGATTTTAGAGCTTTACTCCTTTTGTGAAGAGTCAGCCTTGTTGACTTGTGAATTACCTTATTGAGAAAAGACATATGAACGTGCGTTTAAATTTGATTTAAAAAGTGTTTGCTGTACTTTATTATTTCCAAAATCTATTTTTATATCTGGCATGCTTATGTTATAACTTTGACACATTTAAATATCTTAATACATATAAACCCTGAAATTTGTATTCAAACATCCATTTTGGAACTAGATTTCATAAAACATTATAGAACTTATACTTGAAGTTTGCTTATAAAGCAGTCTCACAAAAACTGGGTCAAATGATTTAATCTGTCTTCTCTATTACAGAGCCGCCTTTCTCCCCCTGGCCCCCAGCCCTTCCTTTTAAATGTGACTCAATTGATTTGGTACACTGTCTGCTTCGCTGATATCTGTGAAATTACTGTATCTAAAAATAGAAACTCAGCTCCCTCGATGCTTTCTTTCTGAGGTAGGCCGATTGTTAATGTTGCAGCACTTTGAAAATTGTTAGCTGGCGAAGACCAATGATCAAGAACCACGGTGATGTCATCTTAGGTTTCACAACGTTTGCATATTTAATTTGTTTTACATATTGTTGACTATGATAACTCTACAATTTTCTTTCGTTTCCTTTTTTTTTTTTCTTGAGACAGGGTCTTACTCTGCCACCCAGGCTGGAGGGCAACGTGTAAACATGATTCACTGCAGCCTCCAACTCCAGGGTCAAGCAATCCTCTTGCCTCAGTACCCCAAGTAGCTGAGACCACAGGCATCCACCACCATGCCTGGCTAATTTTTGTATTTTCTGTAGAGACAGGGTTTTGTCGTGTTGCCCAGGCTGTTCTTGAACTCCTGAGCTCAAGTGATCCTCCCGCCTCAGCCTCCCAAAGTGCTGGGATTACAGGCATCAGCAACCGCACTCAGCCTAAGCCTGGAATTCTCAAATGGTTCTTGGAAATATTCCCCCAAATTGTGCTTTATAAAAATCAACTACATTTGATAAATGAGATGACTAGAGCATGTGATCAGGGCAGTAAGGGAGAAAAATGTCTGAACATCCCTGTGAAATCTGACTTCTTTTTAACTTCAGTTCTGTCCTTGCAATCAGTGGACTGGAGTGATTATTCGATTTCATTATGATGGCATGGTTATCAAGGTAGTATTGTTACTAGACTATATTATCAGCAATGTAATACTCATCCTAAAATTAAGCCCTGTGTTCTTTCTCCTGGGCTTGAAGTTAGTTCATCAGAATTCTCTGTTAAAACTAAAATCCCCATGTCTTCATTCACTGTCTTTTACTGGCCAGTGCAGTGAGTGGCCCATCCTTGATTCAGGTACTAAAAACAGCAACAAGCAAAGAAACAACTGAGTGGCCACCAAGACAATAAAGCCACAGTAAAAAACAAACAAACAAAAAAACACCAATTGTTTTATCTATCAGGTGTGAACTGCCCTTCAGAATAACATTGCTCAGATGTTCTGAATAGGACCAAATATTTACAAAAATATAAAAAGACCATAAACACGCGGACATTACACCAAATATATTACAAATATATTACAAAAGACAAAATATCACAGGGCAAAAATTGAACTACTGCAAAGAACTTTGAAATGGAAATGCCTTGAGGCCTGAGAGTCGATACTGATTGTGTCGGAAGTGAAGAAGCTTCACTTGTCGTGCCCTGTGGGATCTGAACAGGAAGTTTCCAGCGTCGTCCCCACTGTGGGACTGCGCTGTGTTGTCACCGTGTGGCCCCTTGG
Organism: Cacajao melanocephalus; assembly: GCA_963573385.1. NCBI lineage: Eukaryota > Metazoa > Chordata > Mammalia > Primates > Pitheciidae > Cacajao > Cacajao melanocephalus. The sequence goes on along the minus strand of CAUYLG010057860.1, from coordinate 29,782 downwards.
AGCAGAGGCCCAGCAGCACGTGACTGAAGGCAGTCAGCAGTACTGAGACCAAATGCTGCTCCGAGGCTTCACCCACTAACCCCGATGCTACTCGCTCACGTAGCAATCTCAAAATCATTTTTGGTGATGGAAATCATGAGTGAATTGTAGTAGTAAGGATTCAAATCTTGACCACAGAGTTGTAATAATGGAGGGAGGCATGTAGATTCTTTGATATTCAGGAATTCTAAATTATCTTTCAGAGTTTTGCAATACGTTAATCACTCACATGATTTTACATGCAAAACACTGGAACTCTGGGGAAGGATTTTACAGTGCAGAAGACAGACCTTACTGTTGCCCTTCTCTGATCCTCCAGTTGGGCAGAGCAGTTACCACTAGCCAATACCAGAAGGCAGTAACATTCTAGGAGGGTAGCATCGTCCTATTTCTAGGGCAGGTGGGCTGGAGAAATCCTTCATCCTTCTAGGCCACGGCGAGTGTTACTGCCTTGAAGTTCCGTCTCTGACTCCCTCAACTGGACAGCACCCACCAACACCTGGGGTCCCAGGACACACCACTCTTAAAGCACTGGGCTGGAATGTTGGCTTATGATCTACTACTAGACCGTGAGCTCCTAGGCCGGTGCTCACCTGACCCCAGGTGAGGGACCCAGTGGTGTCTGCGGGTAGAATGGGATTTGCTTTTGAGGAGAGCAGCAGAGACTTTCTGTGCTTCTCTCTGGGTCTTCTGACTCCCCGCAGGGCAGTCATGATAACGACATGGCCAGCCTCCTGCCCTTAGGTAGGCTGTGTGACCAGTGGTGGCTGGTGGATTCTGATCAGAAGTGACCTTGGTCAGCTCCTGATTGTTCATCAATGTGACACCTGTGTTTGATGAACATTCACTGAGCACGTGCCAAGTGGTGGCTGCACGCTGTGCTGGCTGGTGGGGTGCAGAGAAGCACGGGGCTCAGGCCCCAACCCGAAGGAGCACACCAGCAAGGGGCATGCAGAGACTTCAAACACAGTGTGCTGAGTCCCCTTCAAGGTTTATGTGTTCCCATCTTGGTCTCATCTCCCGAGTGCCTATCAGTCTTCTGGAGCCTCTACGACTTGTCAGGGTCACCGGTAGCCTCTGTGTGACCAAATCCAGGAGTCATGTATTTGTCTTCATTCATTCAATCATTCATGGTTCTGCACCCCCTGCACACGCTGTGTGCATGGTTCTATCTCTTAGGATACTTCGGTAAGCAGAACAGAGATTCCTGCCCTCGTGGAGGTTCCATGCTTGCAGACATCCACAGGTGTTGAGCCCCAGAGCCAGCCCTCGTTTACCTCCTGCAGGAAGCGTCTGCTTCAGGGGCACCCAGCCCTGGACCATGCCTGCTGTCCCTTTCACCACCCCTAGCTGCACTGTTCTCTGCCTTCTCTCCTGATCACGGGACTTGTGTGGGCTCTTTTCTCCACCTGGCCATGCTTCCTCTTTGTTCTTCTCATGCCTTCTTCTTTCAGTCAGTTCTTCCCATCCTGCTCCTGAATTACTCATTGTAGCTCTTACCAGTATCTGTTGCATGATTATGTGTTTGTTTGCTATCAGTTACGTCACCCAAATTTAAGTTCCACGTTGTATCCCTGGCACCTAGGACAGTGCCTGGACATGTGCTCAGTGAATACTTGAAAGAATGGGCATCTGGAAGGGCGCTCTCAATAGGAGACCTGGCGTGGGGCTCAGAGGACACTCTGGACCTGAGGGTTTAGGGCCCAGCTGGAGCCCTGGTGCGAGGGCTGAGGATGGACAGGTGGGGGCCCCTGTGCGCATGTCCAGGTCTGGACTCCCCTTGGGTAACAGGAACCCACAATCAGGAAAGACATGTTCAGGTTTTGAGCCTGCATGTCCTGGGGAATGTCAAAGGAGAGGAAGGGATTAGAGGTGGGGTTGGAGGGGGGTTCTTCTGCAGCGCTTGCAAGGAGGAATTAAACAGCCTGAACAAGACAGTGGTGATGGTATGGACGCCAGCATTCAGGGCAGGCCTGTGGCTCATCAGACTTGGGAGGAGACTGAGATAGTGCCGGTTTGAGACTGGGGGACCAGGTGTAACCAGAGCCCGGCCCTCAGAGAGCTGCTTCCTCACCCCCAACTTTCCTTCTTCATGCCCTGTGCTTGCCCCCAGCCCCAGCACACCTGCCTGTTGAACACCTGCCACAGCTGCATTAATCAATCCTGGGTGTTTATCCCAAAGAATTGGAATCAGGCTCTCCAGGAGATGTCTGCACTCCCACGTTCATTCACAACAGCTAAGATGTGGAGTCAGCCTGAATGTCCATCAACACATGAACGAATAAAGCATGATGCACGCATCCAGTGAAATACTAGTCAGCCTTAACAAAGACAATTCTGCAATACACTACAACACGGATGAGTGACCTGGGCCAGTCACAGGGGGACAAATCCTGCAGGATTCCACTTATACAAGGTGGCCAAAGTAGTCAAACTCATAGAACCAAAGAGTGGCAAGGTGGCTGCCAGTGGGCCGGAGAGAGGAGGAGGGGAGTCGCTGCTCAGCAGGCATCAGGTTTTAGTTAAGCCGAAGGAATGAGCTAGAGATCCGCTGCAGAACATCACATGCAGAGTCACGACGCTGCAGTGTCCGCTTAGCATCTTAAGAGGACAGAGCTCATGTGTTCTTACCACAGTAAAATCAAATAAAAAATCCTGGAATTAACATCACCAAACAGGCATGGTGGGATTAGATTATATTGCAACGTATGCTAAGGAGGGGTTATTTATCTGGCGACAGTGGCATACATCCTGCTATGGCCTCCTCCGGCAGCTGCCCAAAGCACACAGCAGTCCAGGAGATGCGCTGTGAACACTGTACCCAGTGCTTCATGGGAAATGTGACTTTTTAAAATGGAGGGTGAATACGTGAAGTCACAAGTGTCCCTGGAAATCGGGGATGTGTAGCTATCCGCATGTCACTACTGGGGAGTGCGCTGTGTCAGGGATGGCCTTTGTTTGAGACGAGATGTAGACTGAGGACAAGAGAGCCAAGCCAAGTCCTGCAAAAGAGGAGCAGCAGGGCAGGGACCAGGTGACCAGGTGGTGATGGACCTCAGATCCCAAGGACGTTGCTGGCCAGTGGGTAACGGGTAGGAGTCAGGTTCCGGAAGCCTGGGATTCCAAGCCCCTCCAGGGTCTTTAGCCCCTGGGAGGAAGGGGACAGGGCACAGAGCTGTGGGAAGCCCCACACTGGCATTCACCTCTGGCTGATGACAATGGCCGTGTGCAGGAGCCCTACAGGAGGCCTGGGAAGGCGAGGTCACAATAGGCACAATAGGGAGTGGTTGCCAGGCAACCTCTCCAGGCTTCTGTTGTGATTCTCCTCTAGTTGGGTCTTGGGGGTCTCTCTGGAGAGTGGCTATAAATGCTAGTCTTTGTGCTGGTAGCAAAGCAAATCACCAGGAATAACCCAGGAGCCTCGCAGGGAAACCGCTGCCCTGTGGGGAGGACGCTTCTAGATACAGAGGACGAATACAGCGAAGGGACGCAGCAGGTCACACCCAGAGCGCCACAGAGCTGCGCGAGCTGTTCCCACGGTTGTCAGAGCCTCTGTTCCAACTGTCGTCCAGCTTGGCTTTCTCGGGTCCCCAGTGTGTGGGCTGGAGTGTGGCCCCTGGTGGAACCCTGAAGGCTGGCACTTCTTCCTGCCCCCTTCCAGCCTGGAGCGGCCCGGAGGGCACAGCATTCCTGGGACAGGCCTGAGCCCTGTGGTGGGCTGAGTTGTGTCCCTCAAAAGGCAGATTGAAGCCCAAACTCTCCATATGTGTGAATATGACCTTATTTGGAAAGTCTTTGCCCATGTATTCAGGTTCAGATGAGGTCATCCTGGATTGGGGTGGGGGGGCTCCTAGATCCAATGGCTATGACCTTATAAGTGAGGGATGCACAGGGAGAGGCTGCGTGAAGTTGGAGGCCAAGCCAAGGAGCACCAGGGACTAAAGATGCCCATGAGGCACTGGGCAAGGCGCAGAGGGATTCTTCTGGGGGCTTCACAGGAGGGTGGTCCTGCCAGCACCTCACTTTTGGACTTCTACTCTCCAGAACTTTGAAATGATGCATTTCCATGGTTTTCAGCCACCTGGTTTGTGGGAATTTGTTACGGCAGCCCCAGAAAGCAAATACAGGCAGCATCACTTAGCGCTTAAGAAGGAGCTTGTGCCCGGGCACGGAGGATCACGCCTAGAATCCCAGCACTTTGGGAGACCGAGGCAGGAGGATTGCTTGAGCCTGGGAATTTGCGACCAGCCTGGGCAACAAAGTAAGATCCTGTCTCTACAAAAAACAAAAGAATTAGCCGGGCGTGGTGGTGCGCAGCTGTGGTTCCAGCTACGTGAGAGGCAGAGGCAGGAGGATCCCTTGAGCCCAGGAAGTCAAGCCTTCAGTGAGCAGTGCTGGCACCACTGAACTCCAGCCTGGGGGGCAGAGTGAGACCCTGGAAAAAAAAAACAAAGCTTGTGGGCCCATATCTCACATCCTGACCCTGCCAGGGATCAACTGTGTGACTTGAGTGAGTTACTTAACCTCTCTGTGCTTCGGTCTCCCCATGGGTTGTTGAAGGGTTGAGTTGATGAGTATAAAATATGCAGACAAGAGTCAGGTACCCAGCATGATGTAAGCACCGCAAGAGCCCTGGGTGTGGTGAAAGGTGCCGTGTTTAAGAATTGGAGTTTTCCGATGGGTTCAGTACTAGTCCTTGTTCTTTAGAGCACAGACTTGTTCTGTGCCATTTTACCTGTATCCATTTCAACCAGACTTACATCTTTTCGAAGGAAGTCCTGAGAAAATCTCAATTCTCGACTGGAGTGATGATTCCACACCTTGTTTCCATTCCTTTTCTTTGGGGTCTCTGTTCGTTTCCTGTGGCCGTGTAGTTAGTTACCACAAGCTAGGAGCTTCAACATCAGAATGCATTTTTTCAAAATCTGGAGACCAGAAATCCAGGTGCAGGATTTTACAGGGTCACGCTGCGTCTGAGGGCAGGGTAGGGTCCCTCCTCGCCTTTCCCAGCTTGCTGGAATGCAAGGCTCAGTGCTCCTTGGCTGGCACCAGCCCTGCTCCAATCACTGCCTGTTTTTGCGTGGCCTTCTTGTGCTTCTCTGTATCTCTCTGCGTATAAGGTCCTCAGTCATTGGATTCAGGACCCACCTGACTCCAGCATGATCTCGTGTTCACTTAATTACATCTGCCAGAACCCTATTTCCAAATAAGGTCACATGCTGAGGCACTGGGGGTGAGGATGGATCTTTTCTTCCACATATCTTTTTGGCGGAATGCAATTCAACCCATAACACTGCCTCACATGAAAATGGCTAAAAACGGTCAGGGAGGCATTTTCACTTCAAGAACTTTAATAAATTTTAGAGGTTGGATTTCACTGGTAAGCCTTGGGCAGCCACTGAAGAAGCGGTTGGGATAGGTGCTAAGTGTCGGCCACTACTGGGTGATGTTTACATACAGGCTGGAAGAGTGAAGGAGTTAAGGCCAAGCATGTGTGCACAAAAACTTCTTCTATTTTGACTGTATGGGCTACTTTCATTCATTTGTTCATTTAGCAAACTTGTATTGCCTTATTTTGTCTTCCAGAATCTATGAAAGATAAAATGTGGTGAGGACATGGCCCAGCCCCCCATCATCTTCCTGGGTGCCCTGGGTAGCACCACACTATGGGGGCTAGTCTCCTCTGTGTCCCAAAGGACGTTGTGCCTCACTTTGGCTCTGGCTCGAAGCCTTGCTGGGCCCCCTTTTCCTCTGTCTCCCAGTCTCCTCTCCAGGCCAGGGCGGCTCCCCCAGCCCTTCTCCCTGGCTCCTGTCTGTGCAAAGCCTTCTTTCCAGGAGGGAGGCGATAGTGACTTGAGCTCTGACTGGTGTTTTGTTTGTGGCTGGGCCTGGCAGCCCCTCTCACCGTGACCCTAGATCCCATGTCGGGTGACAGAACAGCCGCCCTCAACACCGAGCCTCTTTTGGAACATACCCACTGATGGTTCCCAAGCTACTCATGCCCACAGGGCGACCCAGATCTCCGGGAAGTTAAAAAAACACTGTGAAAGGAAAAAGAGCCAATGTCATGTGGATAATGAAGTGTCAGCCACCGAAAAATCTCAAATCGTTTTATAGGAAAATTAATAACTGTTTTTCCTATAGTTATATTGTTAGGGTTCTCTAGAGAAAAAGAAGCAGCTGTGTGTGTGTGTGTGTGTGTGTGTGAACGCGCGTGTGTGTGCAGAGAGAAAGAAGGAAGGAGGAAGACTTATTCTAGGGAATCAGCTGATGCAATTGTGCAGCCTGGCACATCCACAGTCTGTAGGATAGGCCAGCACACTGGAGACCCAGGAAGAGCTGCAGTTTGAGTCGGAAGGCCGTGGGCGGGAGAGTTCCTTCTCATTCAGCGGACCTCAATCTTTAGAAGACCTTTGGCTGATTGGATGAGGCTCACCCATACTATGGACACAAATCAGCTTTACTCAGAGTCTACTGATTTAAACGTTAATCTCATCTATGAAAAGTAGCTTCACGAAAACGCTAGAATAACATTCAATCAAATATCTGGACACTGCAGCTTAGCCAGGTGGATACATAAAATTAACCATCACCTGTGGTTAATCTAGTTTTTAATTTGCTTTTACTTTAAAACAAGTTAAGTTTTTGTAAGCCTCCCAAGTTAAAATTCACGATGCGAGAATGAGAATCCATAAACTTTCCTGTTGACAGAATAGCAGGTGGATTTTTTCAGAAGGATGTGTGACCACACAGGGCTGGCCTGCTCTGACGTGGTGGCTACAGAAAGGTGGCCTCAGCAGCAGACAGTCTCATGTCCTCAGCCCTGGCGCTGTGCAGATCACTGTGGGGCGCAGTCATTACTCATGCCTTCTTCCTTGATCTTTACCTTTTTCCTTATTATTCCTTATTATTTTTTTCCTTGCTGAAGATAAAAATAAAATGGAAGCAGTAATAAAAGCGCAGTTCATAACCCAAAATGCCACAAGGATTAAAGACAAATTGGTGCCCTAGACATGTTCATCACACAACCGACGTCTGCGCTCCTCCTGCCCGTCCCCAAGTCCCTGCTGTGGGTGACATTCCATTCTGCAGCTCCCTGCCCACCCGCACCGCCGTAGGCTTAGTGCCATGTGTACCTTGAGGAAAGATGGGCCTCCTATGGAGGATATCAGTCAGGAAGTGCTGAGGGCAGGAGTCTCAGCCTTAGTACCCTTCACACCCTATCAACACCGGGGATGAGTATGCCCTGGCTGTGGGGTGGAGGCCTGTCCTGTGCACTGCAGGGTGTTGAGCAGCATCCTTGGCCTTGACCCACAAGATGCTAGCTAGTATCATCTGCCCCTAGTCACAACAAGCCAAGATAACTCCAGGCATCGGGGAGGCGGGGCAGCCAGCCCTGGCCTGGCCCATCTGACTGTGGGCTGCAAGGAGGTGGAGGGCAGCCAGGGTCATGCGGAGCTCATGTTAGGAGGCTGTACAAACTGCATTAGGAAAGACTGTGAGCCTGGCAGAGGGCAGCAGTGGGCACCTGTGGACAGGAGCCCAGAAGTGCCGCCACAGGCAGCTGTCATGGAAGGGCCCCGGTGTGAAGCTCCAGAGGCTGCTGCGGTCCACGCGGGGTCCAGACCTGCTCTTGCCATCCAGTGCCCATGGGTGGACTTGCTGACAAGGTCCCCATTGCTTTCACAGCCATGAGAAATTGGTTAAGACCCGTCAAATCTGGACACTCCTCCGGGCCCAGCATCAGGTGGACTTTAGGCTCTGGATGATTCTAAATGTGCCAGCTGTGTGGTCACCATGCTGTCTCTGCCGCTCAGAAAAGCGTGTGAGGATACATCGTGACAATCACTAGACTAAGTCCTCCCCATGACCTCGATGAGAGGACATTTATGAACCTAACGGGGTGCTGGGAGCTCTCACCCTGAGAGACCTTCACAGGATGGCTGTGGTCAAATGGTGACCTCCAGGGCATCATTAGAGGTGACAGGAAGGAAAGCCATGGTAACAGACACGTTGGGATGCCTCCCACATGGGCCCCACCCCGACCATGCATCGGCACTGGGTATGAGCATGCATTTAAGGGGTGGGCTCAACAAATACTTCCCCAAAGAAGAGATCAGACAGCACAGAAGCATGTGAAAAGGTGCTCAGCATCGTTGGTCATTAGGGAAACACGAATTCAAATGATAATGGGATGCCGCGATTAGAATGGCTAAATTAAAAATACGATAGCAAATGTCAGCAAAAATGCAGAGCAACTGGAACTCTCATACACTATTGGTGGGAATGTAAAACAATACAGTCACTTTGATCAACAGTTAAACATACTGCATAGGAGACTGCCACGACCCAACACTTTCATTCCCAGGTATTCATTCACCCAAGAAAAAAGAAAACAGAGGAGCTTCATCACCCACATTGGAAGCAACCCAAAGGTCCCTCCACTGGCGCTTGGATAATAGTGTGACATCCAGCCAACGAAATACCACTCAGCAGTAAACAGTTGCTGATACAAGAACATGGAGATCTCAAATGCATTTTGCTAAGTAAAAGAAGCCAGACACTGAAATCTAACATACAACTGTATTTGTATGCCATTCTGGAAAAGGCAAAATGAAAGGGACATAGATCAAGGTGCTGAGGATGGGGGAAGGTGATTGACGGGCAGGGGAAGGGGAGCTTAGGAGGTGATATGAATGAGCTATATCTTGATTGTGGTGGTGGTCACATGATTGGCTATGCTTGTCAACACTTACGGCGTGTACACCTGAAAAGAATGAATTAAACCGTATGTGCATCTTACCTCAATAAATCTCTTAGAGACAAAAATAGAACGCAAAACCTCCAAAAGGTTTGAAAACTTAAACTCACATGGCCCTGGAGCCCTCTGCAGTCTTACCGCGCTCCCCAGAGAAGCTCAGGGATACTGACTGCAGAGCCATCCCTCATGAATCTTTCTTTCTGGGTTTTCAGTTTTGGGCATAACCCACACAATCTCTTTAAAGGTGAGAAGAAATAAAGCTTGCTGCGACTCCGTGCCGGCTTCCTTCACGCGAGCATCAGCCCTTCTGCCCTTTGCCGAGCCTTTGGTCCAGACGCTTTGTTGTTCTATAAACAAGGATATTAGGAGACAGTATTTTTGGCAAGTTTTGCTTTCAGAGACATGTTTTCTTTGGAATATTTCTATAAGCAGAAATGTGAAGTCAGTCCCTAGTTTGGTATTTTTGAAGTGAAAAGCCAAAACTTGATCATATTTATATGCCCTGCAATAAAATGTTGGTTTGAACACTGTATCCTTTGAGAACTCATGTTCAACACTGAGACCTCAGAACAGGGAAAAGCCCAGGCGACTGTGGTTGTGTGGGGCTGGGCGGGTGGCAGGCCCTCGGCCTCCTGAGTCTTCCCCTCCATCTTTATCCTGTGCCACAGTCTCCTGTCTCTGCCCCAGGCCTGGCTACTGTGGGAAGAATGGTCACTTTGGTGGGTCCTAGGCACAGTTTGCCAGCGGGCAGGCTACCCGGCCCTGATGGTCAGCGTAGGAGCCTTGAGCCTGATTCTGGCAGGGAACTCACATTGCCTTGGCCCAGAACCATCTCTTGCTACCTTCTAGATATTTCCCTGGGAGGCAGAGCCAGGCTGTCACCTTAGTCAGGTCAGGAGATGCTGTACTGGGCCTGCTCCATCTCCCCTTCCCTGCAGATGCTCTTGAACAAGTTGAGTTGGGGTCTGGAAGGCAGTGGGGGGCTCGGGTCAGTCACTAGGCCTCAGCTGCGGCTTCCAAACCAGCTTCTGCCAGAGTATCCCGTGTCGGGGACAGGCACCGAGAACCCCTTTCCCAGGCAGGAATACCGCAGCGTTCCGGCTGCCCCTCCCCAGTGTGCTTCTTGTTGCTTGCACACAGCTTCCTCCGAAGGGGGCATTTCGGGCTCTGTCCCTCACAGCACCCCCTCCGTGTGGCCACCCTATGGGGCACAGGCTGTGGTGGAGCCTGAGACGGGAGCTCCTCAGAGAGTGCCTGGGCTCCCAGTGAAGCAGTTCTGCTGTTGCAGAAGGAACAGCTCCGGGCTTTGGGAGAACAGCATTCCCCGGCCACTGTCCCTCTGGAGGTCCGTGAGGGTAGCCCTGCAGGGTGTTAGCCTGGTACCATCGAGGCCCGGTGCACGTTTTTGTTTTTAGAGAGAGCATCTTAGGTGGAAATCATCTCACTCTTCCAGCAAAGTTGCTAGCACAGGATGATACAGAGAACCCGCCCACCTTCACCCTGGCCCACCTGCCGTCCGACGGTGCCCGCTGCCGTGGCCCTTGCTCTCCCTGTCTCTCTCGGCACCCCATATACACAGAGAAGGATCATTGCAGAGTCAGTTGCATACATCAGGTCCCTGACCCCTGCCGACTTCTGTGTGTCTATCTTCAGAATCAGAATATGCTCTCACATAAGCACTGGGGCCAATTCTCGGCAATGAGGCATCGGTAGAAAACTCCTCACTTGTTGGAAGAGGTGCTCCTCTCCTTCTCTTTCCAGTTATTTCCTCCACAAGCCGTGTCGTGCTGCTGTCTGCCTCTGCTGAGATCAGCTCTAGTCTCCTGTTCTGTGTTTCTGGTCTCTCGCCATCGGATTATAAACCCTGCAGAACTGTCCTGTCCTGTTGAGCAGTCTGTGCACTGCATAAAGGCTCCAGGTGAAGGGGGCAGCTCTTGCTCTGCTCATGGGCTGGATGCTCACAGAGCTGCATTTGACCAGAGCAGAGGCTTTTCCTAATCCCCACAAAGGCATCCTAGAAGCCTGGCATGGCCGGTAAACAAAGGTGTCTTAGAAGGTGGGAGAGATGATGGTGTTCAATGCCGCAGAGTTCACAGGCTGTCCGGGGGGACTTTGAGATTTGTTTTGGTGGAGCGGTGGAGTGACAGCCTGATTAGGGTGTTTCAAGAATTTGAGGAAGCAATTAGGACGTCAAGAATGTGTGTATCTTTCTATGTGTATATGGTTGTGTAGTGACTGCTCCTAATTTTCTGTTGTGCCAGATCCATTTTGAATATAAGTTGGACTTTCTCACCCCGACAGTTTCCAGTCTTCTTCCTGCTAGATTCTCAAGGTGGCCGGTCCAGACATCTGCCTTGCACCACCGCCTCCTGGTGACCCCTCCTCATGGACAGTTGGACCTGCCTGAGACGCCCTCAGACCCCCACACCCCGCATGGCATGTGCATACCCATGCTCCAGGGACCCTTCAGTCACAGTGTGACCCCATGGAGCTCTTGCTGCTTGCTCCAGACCACCCATTAGCACTCCTGTGGGAAACCTGCTTGGCCCACTCCCCGGTCCCCAGAAAGGCGTTGGCCCCTGGGTCTCCCCGTCTCTCCCCCTGCCTGATGGTTGAGTGCTCATGTCCCCAACGGCTCCCCACTCCCGTCAGCCCTGCGAGGTGGGCTGCCCTCCCCTCTTGCGGCAGGGAGACATCAGCTGTTTCTGAGCTCATGAGCTCTGCAGACGCCTCCTGTGTCTCAGCCCCACTCACTCCCGGTCAGGGCTAGAATTTACAGCCACTCTCAAGAGAGACCTCAGGCCAAATTAGAAAGAATGAATATTTACAAAACAGCATGTGTGTATGTGTGGGCAGGGTGTATATATGTGGGGTGTATATGCATGCAGTGTGTGTGGGGTATGTGTGGGGTGTGTATGTGTATACATGTGTCATGTGTATGTCTGTGGGGAGTTGTGTGTATGTGTGTGGGGTGTGTGTGGTGTAGGGTGTGTGTGTGGTGCGTGTGTATGTGTGTGCTATGTGTTTGTGTGGGATGTGGGGTGTGTGTGGGATGTGTGGGGTGTAGAATGTGTGTGGAGGGTGTGTGACTAGAGTGTGTGTGTGACGTGGGATGTGTATGTGTGCGTGGGTATGTATGTGTGGTGTGTGTATGGTGTGTGTATGGTATGTGATATGGTATGTGATGTGTGGTGTGTGTGTACGGTGTGTGTGTGTGGTACGTGTGAGGTGTATGTGTGTATATGTGTGGTTTTGTGTATGTGTGGTACATGTGTATGGTGTGGGGTGTGTGGGGGGTGTAAGTGTGTATATGTGTGGTGTGTGTGGTTTTGTGTGTGTGTGGCGTGGGGGTGTATGTGTGGTGTGTGCAGTGTTCATGTGTATGTGTGGTGCATGTGTGTGTGGTGTGTGTGTGTGATGTGTGTTGTGTGGGGCATGTGGGGTATATGTGTGGCATGTGTGTGGTTTTGTGTGTGTGGTATGTGGTGTGTGCATGTATGTGTATGATGTGTGGTGTAGTGTGTTGTGTTGTGTGGAGCGTGTGTGGGGTATATGTGTGTGTGTTAGTGTGGTGTGTGGTGTGTGGTGTGTGTGTGTGTGGTGTGTGGTGTGTGAGTGTGTGTGTTGTATGTGGTGTGTTGTATGTGTGTGTGTATGTCACACATATATTGGAATCTTAGCCTGGTGCTGTTTGTAATTACCTGGCCCCGGTACTTCACCGAAGCAGCCCACATGGACGAAGGGGCCCTTCCCAGTGCTGCATAGTCTTGAGCTAAGTGTTCATGTATTCTGAGTTCACGTAGTCTTGAGCTAAGAGTTCACGTATTCTGAGACAATGCACATGGGATGTGGGACTTCCTCCTACGCGCTCCTCCTGTCCTCCACCTCCTTTGTGAGCTGGGCGTGCGGGGAGACCGCCGACCTGACGCAGGGCTGGTTTTGCTCTGAGCCTGCACAGATTGGAGATGCCGTTGGGGACATCGTCTGCTCCTCTCGTGCTTCCAAAGGCGGTGAGTGCCCTGCGCCCAAGTGTGTGTCTCGCAGGGGTGCTGGGATCACTTTCGTCTCTATTTCCCATTTAAACATCTTTTACCATTTTAACATGCAGGCATTTAGAAACTCTTTTTTCATCTAATAATTGTCTGAGCTCAGAAGAGCCAGCAGCGTTACTCACTGTCACCAAAGTCCAGATGGTATTTTTATTCTGTGCTCAAATTGGCTTCCTCTTTCTTTCCAGGCCCTGTAAGCAGCTTAAAATTTCCATTTTTCAGGTCAAGCTGTTCTTTAATCAACCAGAAAGCGTAGGACACACATATTTCTTAGTCTCTTCCAAAATGAGATAGAGAAAGGAAGATGTTTAAAAGTATGTGTAAATTCATATTCATTTTAAGGAGAGGGAAGGAAAGGCCCACTCCTCCAGTGCCCCACTGCAGGTGGCTGGGGCGTGCAGAGGCGTGGCGTTGCCTCTGGGTGACAGGGAGCCTAGAGCCGTTGCGTCTTGGCTGTGACTGTGGCCTTCGATATAGCCCAGTGAGGGCCTTCTGAATACGATGGGCACCGCCACGCCCTACAAGGCTGATAAGCACGTCAGTTCCTCTGACACAAACTCTGCGTTCCTTGTGGCTCCCCAAAAACGTCAGAGGACTTTGGAGAAGGAGAGAAACCAGGAGGTCTTCTAGTTCAATGTGGCCACTTTTCAGATGTAGGGCTCAGCTCACCGAGGCCGGGGCAGCATCACGATCAGAACTCAGACCCTTTGACCCCCGGGCTCTTTGCCCCTAGCATAGAGCATAGGGAGGCTGGAGAGGGCCCCGTGCCTGCTCCCAGTCTTCCAGGGAAAGTCCCTTCTGTGCTGCAGTGAAACACTCAGGAGAGGTGAAGGTGGGGCCTCGTTGGGAAGGTGAGCTGGGGTACGAAGACTGGGTTGCAAGTCTGGGAGTCAGCAGGACCCTGATGGGCCCTTGGCCTTTCTCTAGCTCGGGAGCTCTTTGCAATGCTGTTTCTAGTGCCACCTGTCCCAGAGGTTGTCAGCAGGTACCGTGTTCTCCTCTACCCTAGAATACGGCTTCCATCTGTTTCCTCCTCGGTATTCACAGTGCAGACACAGATTGCCTGATGCCGTGTGGTCGCCCTTCCACCGTAGGCTGCCTGGGTCAGCTGCGTGCCTGTTTCTGTAGATTTGCAGGGTCTCCTCCCGGGCTGGCTTTGCACAAGAACAAACAAGAGCCATCCAAACTGCCAAGAAATTGGCTTTCCTTTCCTTGAGAGGAAGCTCGAATTCAAGGTGCAGAACAAACTTATTTCTAGACAGGTGGTCCTAAATGGGAACTCTTGCACGGATTTCAGAAAGTGACAGTCCCTAAAATAAGTCCATTTGTTTTTCCAAAATCACCAATTACCTGGGAGTGGACCAAAATCACCTTTGAGGCACAGCTTGACTATGACCTTGGCCTTCAATCAAGCAGTGAGTGAAGGCCTTCTGAGTAAGAAGGGCACCGCCACGCTCTACAAGGCCGATGAGCAAGTCCATTCCTTCAACACAAAATCTCTGTTCCTTGTGGTTTCCCAAAAAAGTCAGAGGACTTTGGAGATGGAGAGGAACCAGGAGGTCTTCTAGTTCAACTTGCTAACTTCTCAGATGCAGAGCTCAGCTCACCGAGGCCAGGGCAGCATCACGATCAGAACTCAGACCCTTTGACCTCAGACAGGTGGTCCTAAGTTTATTACAAGCTCCGTTTATTACAACTTCTGGGAACCAATCATTTGAAGCAGAAGGTAATGTTTCCTGCTCTGGTGAAATGAAGATAAGTTGAAGAAACCGTTTGCAGAAATGTTGAAGTGTAGCTTCATTCAGCTCTGTCTTAAATAGAGCTTGGCAGCAGCAGTCAGGCCTTAAGGGGCACTAGGGGCTGAATTGCATCCACCCCAAACTCATATGTTAAAGTCCTAACCCTAGTACCTCTGAATGTGACTCTATTTGGAGGTAGAGTCTTTGAAGAAGTGAATAAATGAGAGTCACTAGTGTGAGCCCTAATTCAATCTGACTGCATCCTTATCAAAAGAGGAGATGAGGACACAGACACTCACAGAGGGTCGGCCATGTGAGGACACGGAGCAGATACCATCTGCAAGCCGAGAAGAGAGGCCTCCTGGGGCACCAACTCTGCCAAAGCCTTGATCTCGAACTTCCAGCCTCCAGAACTGTTAGAAAATAAATGTCATTTTAAGGCAGCCAGTCTGTGGTATCTTCTTATGGAAGCCCTGATAAATTAATACAAGGAACAAGGCAGTCAGAAGTGGCATTTGACTTCAATTAGAAGTCTTACAAATACTGTAAGCTCCAAGCCCAGGGTCAAGGTTGGAGGCTGCGTGCACTCAGGAAGTGCTAAATAAATGCCTGGTCATTACTGATCGGTCCGCACATGGGGCCGTGGGTGCAGAAACCGCTGTTGTTTTTAGCATCACCCTCCTGTGCCTAGGAAACGATGCTGTCATCGCCAACTACAGCTCTGCCTCTCTTCACATGTTAACTTTGTAAATAAAGGAAGGTAACTTTGATAATGATTGCCTATAAGGACTTTCTTTTGAACAGGATAAATCTCTGTGGCAGAGATGGCTGGTTCCCACCCCCACATCCACCCTCCACCTTCCCTTCCTTCTTAACCACAGAACTCCAGTTTTATTTGGAGTAGCTAATGTGCCCAGCTCAAAGACCACCTTTTCCAGCCTCTTGTTCCTTTTGGCTCTCGTATGATGTTCTGCCAAAAAGACCTCCATGGCAATGTGCTGTGGGGGTTCTGGGAAGTCTCCGTCAAGGAGAGGTGATGGTTCTCTTGGGTCCCCCTGCTTCTTTCTTTTTGTTGCCTGGAATATGTATGTCATGGCTGGTGTTCCAGCTGCCACATTGTTCCATGAGTTGCCTCTGAGAAGAGAAGCCGCATGTGGCAGAACACAAAACCAGAAGCAGCCGGGGAGTCTGGTGGCTTCCATATCTGCACCAGAACACCTGCTTTCACACTTGTTTTACATATGAGAATGAAACCTTTCTGCATTTAAGCCACTACAGTAAGGGCTTTGCTACGTGCAGCTAACATAATCCTAACATTTTCCGAGGTTCAAGACGAATGCAAGCATCTTGGTCCAAAGAGGTTAAAAAAGGTACCTGAGTGTACACTTGGTGACTAGAAATGCCTCCCTCTTTTCTGGCCCTGAAGGGATGTGAGAATCTCTGGGTTACATGAGTCTGGTACACTGAGATAGACGGGATGTCCTTCCTGTTCCCAGATGTACGACTCTGCTTTCTCTTGGCCCATGAGGGAAGAGGAAGCCCCGAATGCACGCCTCTGCCGGCCGCTCTGAAGCCACTGGGAGAAAGTGCTTTTGAAACCCAGACAGCCGCATACCATTAGAAACAGCTAAGAGGGCTGCAATTGGCAAAGACAACGCGTAGCTTTTCCGTTTCTTTTCACTTATGTTTTCTTTTCTTGGCTTTAGCTTGATCTTAATCCATGTTAACATTTCCATGTGTTTTCTCTGTAAAATGAGTGACTTTGGAGTTCTGCAGATTGGAAAAGTAAGTGAGGTGAAGAAAGGGTGAGAACTGGGTGAGCCCAGAACCGGTGGTCCAGGATCCAGGCCCTCAGCATGGACTGCCCGTCACCAGGCAGATAGAAGCTTGGGGGTGGGGACTGGGTGGGTGGAAGAGACCCTAATGGCCACAGTGCCTGACGGTCACAGTGCAGAGACTCACCGCAGGCAACAGTGGGGAACCTGGCCCAGTTACAAATGGGATCCGCGGCCACAAACAAGAGCAGAGCCCAGAGAGGAGCTGGCGGGGACTCTGGAAATAGCGTAGTTGGCTGATTGAAGGTGTTTGTGGTTCAACCAGGTGGCCTATTTCAAAATAGCAACCTGACCAGGCAAAACTGGGCTCTCCTTCCCTCCTTACAGATGTTGTGAGATCTAGAGCCGGGGCCGATCCAGTGACTTTGAGAGGGCTGCTCTGGTCTGTGCCTCAAGGGCAGGAGTTTAAGAGGTAGTTCTGGGAGGCAGTCCTTGGTCTCAGTCTTGCCTTTGGGGGTCCCTGCACTGGCTGAGGCTCAGCACTGCAGGAGAAGGCTGACTCCGTCTCCAGCCATCCCAGAATTTCCCTTCATATGCAGCCCATAACAAGCTGGACCCCACAACTCTCTAGAGTGCTGACCCACGTGGGAGATGCCGCGCCATCCTCAGGGTGGCTCAGACGGAGAAGCCTGCCTTTGAGGGAAGTGGGTGCAAGCATACCTCTTCCAAATCTCTTCTCCCTTCCTGTTTTTTTTTTTTTCCAAGACAGAGTTTGCTCTGTTGCCCAAGCTGGAGTGCAATGGCACGATCTCAGTTCACTGCAACCTCCACTTCCCGGGCTCAAGCAATTCTCCTGCCCTAGCCTCCTGAGTAGCTGGGATTACAGGCACCTGCCACCACACTAGGCTAATTTTTTGTATTTTTAGTAGAGACATGGTTTCACCATATTGGCCAGGCTGGTCTTGAACTCCGGAACTCAGGTTATTCACCTGCCTCAGCCTCCCAAAGTACTAGGATTACAGATGTGAGCCACTGTGCCCAGCCTGCTCCTGTGTTTTTACCTACACTGCTCTAGACTTGACCTTTGACTGAAAACTCGTGTTGAAACATAAGAGTTCCATGAATAATTAGGTATCACTGCTTGCAGAGTTTTTTTGTGTGTTTTTTTTGAGACGGAGTTTTCCCTCTTATAGCCCAGGCTGGAGTTCTGTGGTGCAATCTTGGCTCACAGGAACCTCCACCTTCCAGGTTCAAGTGATTCTCCTGCTTCAGCCTCCCGAATAGCTGGGATTACAGGTGTGTGCCACCACACGCAGCTAGTTTTTGTATTTTTAGTAGAGACAGGGTTTCACCATGTTGGCCAGGATGGTCTCGAACTCTTGACCTCAGGTAATCCCACCTTAGCATCCCAAAGTGCTGGGATTACAGGCATGAGCCACTGTGCCTGGCCAGGTTGTGGAGTTTTAAAATTTTTAAAAATTATATGCCCAGGCTATCACTGGTCCACTGAGCATTCTCTTGAACAAGGATGAAGACCCAGAAGCCCCTCCACCCTGCAGAAGGCCGCCTCTGGCCCAAGTTCTGTCTCATCTTGGCTTTAGATCAGGGTTCCCTGGGAGCTTTCCAAAAGCCTGGTGCCAGGCTGCACCCCAGACCACTCGAGTCCTGTCTCCTGGGGAGGGTGTGGGCACTCCCTGCCATCCCAGCATATGCCAGGGCTGAGGGTTGTTGCGAGATGTTGACACAGGGCACATCCAGGGTGGGTGGGTGCTGGAGCAAGGCCCTGCTGTCAGCTTGGGAAGCCTGACCTTTCGAGGGGCCCAGCCTTGCTGAAGGCAAGTGAACTTCAGCCTCTGAAACTTAAGTTGCTGTGGGCCCGGGCTGCAGTTAGATACCTGGGCAAGGACAGGTCTTCACTGATTAGCAGCCTTGGGCACATCCTTGCTCTGAGCGGTGGGGCCTCCTGTGCACCCAGGGATGACAGCAGCCCCTCGCAGGCTCACTGTGAAGGTAGAGGCGAGAACAGTGAGGGCCTTGCGCAGTGCTGGACCTACGCTGCCTGGAGGCTCTTCTGCTGAACAGTACGCACACTCAGATCTGAGTGCTCGCTGGGCTGGCCTCTTCCTTTATCTGCTGATCTTCTGACAGACTTTCCCAGCTCCTTGAAGTGTGTTTTCTCTTTCTTCTTCAAGAGGTTTTCGGCAGGGCACAGTGGCTCATGCCTGTAATCCCAGCACTTTGGGAGGCCGAGGCAGGTGGATCACCTGAGGTCAGGAGTTTGAGACCAGCCTGGCCAACATAGTGAAACCCTGTCTCTACTAAAAATACAAATATTAGCCAGGCATGGTGGCAGACACCTGTAGTCCCGGCTGAGGGAGGAGAATTGCTTGAACTCGGGAGGTGGAGTTTGCAGTGAGCCAAGATTGCACCACTGCAGTCCAGCCTGGGCGACAGAGCAAGACTCCATCTCAAAAAATAAATTAATTAATTAATTTAAAAAAAAGATTTTCACTATTTTCTCTGTCCGGTTCCTTTGGGAGCTGTCTGCCCGTCGGTGGAGGCCTGCGCCTTTCCCTGCACTGGTTGGCTCCTGCTGGAGGCCAGCAGCTGCCTGTGACTTTTTCCCTTTTCTGCTTTTTTCCCCTTCCACTGACATTTCACATTTCCTCAACTTGGCCTTTCTGCTTTCTTTTGGGCATTCCCCCCATTCTGTGCTCTGTCCAGGTGAAGTTGTGGGTTAATTATCATCATAACCCTCTGTTTTGTCACTATGTCCTCTCAGGGTGTTCTCTAATCAGCAGAACTTTTCTTCCTTTGGTTCTAAACCTCGGGCTAATTTGACCACGGTTTTCTGAGTGGTTTGGTCTGTAGGCACTGAAATACCTTCTCTGTGGCCATGAAATCCCCTCTTGCTTGGCCAGGTCAGTTCACTGAGTGCCCTGCCCACGGTTCCCTCTTGTCCTCCTAACCCCGGGGGTCCTCTGGCGGCATAGGCAGACAAGTCAATGTCGTGTGTGCTGGTGTGTGCATGTATGTGTGATGTGTGTGCATGTGTGTGCGTCATGGTCTGTAATGTACACACAGTGAGTTGCTTCTCCACTTCTGCTGGTCACGGTTTCCTTTGTTCCCTTGGGTCTGATGTCGTACAGTTGCTTGGTAGAATTCCTGCTCATTTTCCAGCGAGACAGCAGAAGAAGTAATCAGTTGATCTCCACGGGATTTGGTCTGAGTGAAGAAAGCACAGTGAGAATTTTACGTGACCCTGTGGGGAAAGGTTTTGGTCCAAGAATTTTATGATGACAGTGTTTGGATGTGTACATGGTGCCCAGCAAGGTAAAAACATGATGTTTTGATGACGGGTTATGAAAACTGATTCTTGGATATATAGACACTAGCATTCACGAATTGCCAGATCCCATGGCACGTGCGAGCAGGGCCCTACCATCTTGGTTTAAGTGAAATGCAGTGTATTAGTCCATTTTCACATTGCTGATAAAGACATACCCGAGACTGGGCAATTTACAAAAGCAAGAGGCTTCATTAGATTGACAGTTCCACATGGCTGAGGAGTCCTCACAATCATGGAGGAAGGCAAAGAGGAGCAAGTCACATCTTACATGGCTGGTGGCAGGCAAAGAGAGCTTCTGCAGAGAAACTCCCATCAGGCCGGGTGTGGTGGCTCATGCCTGTAATTCTAGCACTTTGGGAGGCTGAGGTGGGTGGAATGCCTGAGCTCAGGAGTTCAAGAACAGCTTGGACGACATAGCAAAACCCCATCTCTACTAAAAATACAAAAAATTATCTGAGCATGGTGACACACACCTGTAGTCCCAACTACTGGAGAGGCTGAGGTACAAGAATTGCTTGAACCCAGGAGGCAGAGGTTGCAGTGAGCTGAGATGCCACCACTTCACTGCAGCCTGGGTGACAGAGCGAGACTCTGTCTCAAAATCAATAAAATAAAATAAAATAAAACAATCAGATCTCGTGAGACTCATTCACTGTCAGGAGAACAGCACAGGAAAGACCCGCCCCCATGATTCAATCATCTCCCACTGTCAGGAGAACAGCACGGGAAAGACCCGCCCCCGTGATTCAATCATCTCCCACTGGGTTGCTCCCACGACATGGGGGAATTGTGGGAGCTACAAAATGAGATTTGGGTGGGGACACAGAGCCAGACCATATCACACAGTCATGGGGCTGTGGAGGCCCAAGGCAGCTGCTCTCATCCCAGTAGGTCTGCCAGACATCCTCCCGCGGGATTTGAACTGATGCACAGCACAGTCAGGGGCAGGACCTGGGCCCAGCTTCCCCCACTCTTGAGGCCGTGCATGTCCTTAGATGGTACATGAAGCAAGGCGCCCAGAAGACGTGCTGCCACGGCCCCTCCCACCAGTTGTCACTTAATCTCCAGAAGAGTCAGTCACAAATGCCCTGTTGCAACGGCTCTTCCCAGCAGAAAAGAGAAGAAAGAGGCCCGAGTCCCTGGGAGCTGATCAAAGGTCTGAGCTCTGCCGACAGTGACCATTACACAACTGAGCAAATGCATGGTAGGAATATAAACAGACTCCACCCTTCAGCATCGAGGTTGACTAGGGACATGCCTGGGCAGCCAGCTTCGTCTTCCTGAGCTGGTGTTAAACTCCGTCCATCACTTTCATTCTTTGCATGAATCTTGTTCTTTCCATTTGGAGCCACGTGCTCTCTGGGTCTCAGCGAATGGAAACAGGCCTGAAGGCCTGTCAGATGCACTTAGGATTCTAAAGTCCTTGTCAAATGAAAAGTCATTCCTTCCGCCATGGTGTTAGAAAGATGGCCATGACAATGACCCTGCAGGTAGAGATGGCCTTCCAGAGCGTGTTTTCCCACTCCTGCCTGTACCCAAGCTGGTGAGCCCCGGCTGCCTGCCAGCTGAATGATGGGGCCATTCTCAATTCCGCCCAGCACCCGGCTTGCTGTTCTTTTCCTTCCCACTGGCCTGCGGCTCTCCCTTCCTTGGGTCCCCGGCCCCTGTGCCCTCAGCCCCGCCATCCTGGAGCTGCATTCAAGCCCCTCACTGCCTTCTACACTCTGTCACCTTGAGAACAGGTACATGAACCACTTTTCATTCTGTGGTAGACTGAATAATGGCCCTTCAAGATGTCTGCATCCTAATCCCCAGATATGTGACCCTACAAGGCAAAGGCACTCAGGAGATGTGACTAAATGAAGAGTCTTGAGCTAGAGAGATTTTCCTGAATATCCAGGTGGGCCCCAAGTGTCATCACAAGGGTCCATGCAGGGAAAGAGGGAGGGCAGGAGGATCAATGAAGGAAGTGGAGATCAGAACTGGAGGGAAGTTTAAAGAGGCTTCCCTCTTGCCTTGAAGACAGAGGAGGGGCCACAAGCCAGGGGATGCAGGCAGCATCTAGGAGTTGAAAAGGCAGGAAATGGATTCTCTCCTGAAACAAAACGAACATGGCGCTGCTGACACCTTGATCTTAGACTTGTGTCATCGGAAACTGTAGGGTAATGTGTTACTCTGCCTGGGCTGCTGTAACAAAACACCATAGACCGGGCAGTTTATAAATGACAGATATTTCTTTCTCACAATTCTGGAGGCTGGGAAGTCCAAGATCAAGGCAGATATAGTGCTTGGCAAAGGCTGCTTCCTGGTTTATAGCTGGCATCTTCACCCTGTGTCCTCACCTGGTGGAAGCGGTGAAAGGTCTCTTTCTAGGGTCCCTTTCATAAGGGCATTAATCCCACTCACGAGAGCCCCATCCCCATGACCTAATCACCTCCCAAAGGCTCCACCTCCTCATACCGCATCTTGGGGGTTAAGATTTGAGCACTGAATTGGGTGGGACACACGCAGTCTGGAGCAGGTAATAGGCATGTGTAGCTCTCAGCCCCTGAGCTTGTGTGCTTTGTTACAGCATTGACGGGAAACTGACACGTAGGTTTTACTCTTGGCAACGGCAGGGAAACAGGCAAGGTTTCACAAGAAAGGAGCTGTAAGAGATCCCAAAAGTCACTAGTTTTGGAGGACACTGGCCTTCCCCCAGTATCAACAGGCCCAGGTCTGTTTTCCATGGTTCTTCCCTGACTCTCTGGTTGAAGCTTATCCAGGGAGTTTCTCAATTCTTGTGGAGCGATCATCTTGCCCAACCCTGGCCAGGTTGGAGCTTAGGCTGGGTGCCCCGGGCTGGCTGCAGGGCAGCTGCTGGGGGAGGCCTGGTCAAGAGTTCTGAGGGAGCTCCAGCCTCTCCTCACCCGTCAAGAGCATGCCTGCCCCTCCCCATCCTGAAACGCTGGATGCCCACACTTTCTTCCTGCCGCCATTCCGGAGTCTGCTGGGGAGGAGGGCAAACGTGGTGTCCCCCCCCACCCCACCCCGGTCAAGCGGCCCTGCTTATCTCTGCAAGTTGTCTCTGGGTGCCTCACAGGAGCCTTCGTCATTCTAGGCCCTGGAGATTGGCCTGGCCCTTGGAACTTCCCCGGCAGCCCTGGGGCCTCACTGCCGGGTTTCAGCCTGCCCCACTGTTTCCTGGGGCTCTGGAGCTGAGAGGGCCCCTCCCTCCGTGGGGCTCAGTTTGCACGGAGCCTGTTCAGCAGCTCGAAGAGGAGGCAGTGCTTCCTCACGGAGGCTCCCTGCCTCACGTATTTTGCCGTCTGTGTTCTGAGCTGATGTCTTGACAAAGACTCCCTCCTGGGCCGTGGGCGACGGAGCAGGGGCCAAGCTCCCTGTGTCACGTGGCCTCAAGCCCCTTCTGCCACCCTCAGCAGGCTTCTGTCCCTTTTGCTTCCAAGTCCCTGTTTCCCACTTGATGGTAGCTTTGAGCTCTCCACTCCTTTGAAACCCAGACCCTCACGATTCCAGAGGGAGCCCTCCGAGCTCAGAGGACCAGCTGCAGCCACCTCCTCAAATTCCTTTTTGACTCATTCTTGCATCATCACTAGACGCATGGCTGGGTCCTTACTTGGTAGCAGGGGCTGGGGATTCTGTGGTTACTCCGGCCCTGCAGGAGTTTACCGTGTCATGGAGACAGATGACTACCAAATACAGAACTATACAGGCATCTAACTCCATTGTGATGGGGGGTGTGATGAGGAAGTCCAGGGCAGTGCGGTGGGGCCCATATGGCTTCACAGTCAGTGAGGCCATCCGTGAGTGTGATGTTTAGGCTGAGAGTGGACACTTGAGCGGCGGGTAAAGGACTGTGTCTGTGTGTGTGTGGACGTGTGTGTGCGTTTCCTTACCATAGGGAAGGACGCCACATTCCAGGTACATTTGAAAGGCCGTCCAACTGTTCGTTCACTCATCTGCCTGGGAACTGCTCATGGAACACCACAATGCCAGGCCCTGGGCTGGGGCGCGGGTCAGTGTGGACTGAGACCAGCAGTGGACACCGGTGAGTGCTCACTCCCTTCTCTCTGGAGTGAAGGAAGGTAGCAGTTTGGGAAGACTGATGGCCAGAGGAGCAGGGAGGCTGCATGGAGAAAGAACGGAGAATGGTCAGAAGGTCCTGGGTGCCCCAGGGCCAGAGGCAGATGGAAAGTTCAGGAAGAGGTGCAGGGTGGGCCTCCAGTCTCTGTCATGAACAACTGGGAGGCCTTGGGGTCCCTTGAAGGAGAAAGGCAGGTGCAGAGAAGAAGTGAGTTGTGGGGGCAAGGGTCTGTGAGCTCCTATTCTCACTTCGCCTGGGGCTAGTGACGGTGGGGAAGCAGGGAGTGCAGCGGAGAGAAGGGGGGCCTCGGAGAATCCCATGCAACTGATGCGACTGTTCTGAGGCTCTGATGTGACTGTTCCGTGGCCTTGATGCAACTGTTCTGTGGCTCTGATGTGGCTGTTCTGCAGCTCTGTCATGACTGTTCTGTGGCTCTGATGTAACTGTTCTGTGGCTCTGATGCGGCTGTTCTGTGGCTCCGATGCGACTGTTCTGTGGCTCTGATGTGACTGTCATGTGGCTCTGATGTGACTGTTCTGTGGCTCTGATGTGACTCTTCTGTGATGTGACTGTTCTGTGGCTCTGATGCGATTATTCTGCAGTCCTGATGTGACTGTTCTGTGGCCCTGATGTGACTGTTCTGAGGCTCTGATATGACTGTTCTGCAGCCCTGATGTGATTGTTCTGTGGCTCTGATGTGACTGTTTTGTGGCTCTGATGTGACTTTTCCATGACTCCGATATGGCTGTTCTGCAGCACCCACATTCTTCAGAGCCACATTCAGATGGAAGCTCTGCCGTGCGCAGGGGATGAAACCAACTGTCATTCATCCTGCTGCAGGCCAGGGTGTCATTCATCCTGCAGGATGCCCCCTGCTGGTCTTTCCTGAAGATGTTCTCTCTCTGGCCCTGTTCACAGGGAGGTGGGACAACCGCAGGGTAAGGTCCCAGGAGTGACCCTCAGCTGAGGAGGATGAGTGTTGTTGGATTAATGTCCCAGCTCCCTCCTCCCTCCATGGGGCAGCTCTGGGCATGTTCTGCTCAGACCTCAGTGCAGTCCTAGTGAGTGGGATGAACCGAAGTTCCCTCTAGCTGGGACCCTCTCTCTAGGGTACCTGTCCTCCCACCTTCACTGTGCTTCCTGGGTTCACCCCTAAAATCAACTGCTTGCCCCCAAATCTTTGCCTTAGGGTTTTCAAGGGAGGGAAGTGAGGCAAAGACACTCACGAAAGTTCTTCTTATATACTACAATCAGCTCTGTTAGTTTAATGGACAAGTTGGTAATGGTGCATTATTATTATTATTTTGAGACAGGGTCTTGCTCTGTCACCCAGGCTAGAGTGCACTGGCACAGTCTCAGCTCATTACAATCTCGACCTCCCGGGCCCAAGCAATCCTCCCACCTCAGCCTCCCAAGTAGCTGAGACTATAGGCACACGCCGCCACACCTGGCTAATTTTTTGGAGAGATGAGATTTTGCCATGTTGCCCAGGCTGGTCTCGAACTCTTGAGCTCAAGGGATCCCCACCCACCTTGGCTCTCCAAAGTGCTAGGATTACAGGTGTGAGCCACCCCACCCAGCTGCATAATTTTTTAAAATGAGAAAATATCTTAGGAATAACGCTCAGTGAAACATTTTATTGAGTCTTAAAGAGTCTAATTTACTTATTTGAAGCTAGGTTTTTCTGACATTTAAAAACTTGTGTCTCAGTCAATTTGCCCTGTAAAATCAACACATGGCTGCACACTGCCTGTCCCATCCCGATTAGGTATGAGGAGGAGGAGGGGAGGGATCCCGCAGGCATGGATTTGGGGCGGGGTGACCTTCCTACTGAGTCTTAAATCACACCGGGAGGCACCTTCGAGGTCAGCTCTGATCCCACGCCCGCCCCCTTGCACACGCCTCTTCCCTCCATGCCATCCCGCCAGTCTCTCCTGCAGGGTGAGATCTGAAATACACAGAAATACTGCGGATGGCAGAAAGCAGGTGCGTAAAGCATCCTGTGCTCTTGAGCCTGCGGCAGCTGCAGATTTTTAAATTGATAATGGGGGTGAATCAAGAAGGCAGATGCTTTGCTGGGGCCCCACCCAGAGCCAAGCACAGGTGGAGGCTCTGCTCACAGCCTCCCTTCCTTCTAAGGCTCCAGGCCTGTGATGTAATCACCGCCCAAAGCAGAATCAAGCCCAGGTTGTCCAAGATGACATCATTAATTATATTTCACCTGTGACAGTTCCTAGCTGGTCTGTGCTTGTCGGGCCGGCTCTGCTGGATGGCAGGTCAGTCTCTGCTGGCCTCTTGGTGCTCATCTGCGCTGCCTGAGGATGTGGCAGAAGCCCATTCCACTATGGGGCCCAGGTGGGATGCTTGAGGGAGGCAGCAGGACTCCGAGGACCACAGGTTTCTAAAAGCACAGTATTTCGGAGCATCTGTTTACCCTTTAGTTATGGAACGGTCGTCCCATCCCCTGCTCCGCCCACAGAGCCCTCCCCTCAGTGCTTGGAACTCATGTGGTTTAAGAAGTCGGAGCAGGAAGGCTGTGATAACCACACGCTGATAACCATGATGCACAAGGGTCGGTGGTCTCTGCCTGAAGGTAGAGAGGGGGATGTGCAAGCCCCAGGACGCCCACCAACACTGAGAGGCACAGCCAGCACGGGGAATTCCAACCTCCCAGCAATGGGTGGGTGGCACGGAATCTAATACCATGAGCGGTGTTTCCAATGACATGAACAGTGACAATGACAACGAAAAGCAGGCTCCGTCTTATCAAGCGTTTCACATCCATGGTTTCCTTTGATCCTGACAATAGCTTGTAAGCGAGGTTTTCTTTAGCCTCATTTCACCCAGGAGGAAGGTGGGGCTCGGAGAAGCTAAGTGTGGCCCACTAGCTAGTAAAGGATGATGCTGGGGCCCGTGGGACCTTCTGAGCCTCATGGGTGGGCTCTGACTGGGATTGCTCTTCTCTGGACAATTGTGGGTGCACAGGAAGGTGGCCATGTAGGCCTGGCTGCAGCAGCTCCATCTGTGAGTTCCAGTCTAGTTCCTAAGAGCCAAGGGCATCACTTGTCAGATGACTGACCGAGAGCCACATGTAACCTTGGGCCTCCACTGGTGCACTGGTGTCCCTTTAGAAGCTGGATGATCTCCCACATGTCTCACTCTTTTTGGCCTGGGGCTTCCTGCCCACCTCATGTATCCTGTTCCAAGCTCCTCGCCACCCGCCTGCCTCAGCTCAGCATCTTCTGGGCTCCCCATTCTGCTCAGGCACCTCCCTGCAGCCCCATGCCTGTGTCCTGTTGGCTGTGGCTTTGAGCCGCCAGAATGGGCTTCTTTGGGAGCTGGTGGTCTCCAGCATTGGAGGTAATCCTACAGAAGCTGGACCCCCAACTTCTGTCACTGCATGGATTCGACGCAGCTGTTTATATCTTCAGCTGGGCAGCCACAGCATGGGTTCAGTTGAAGGGAGAAGAAAGGAATTGATTTTGAAAGTTGATAATGTATTGCATTAAATATGTAGAATTTTCTTATTTTCCTCTTTCTAACTTTAAGAGGATCTCCTTGGTCACATACCCTGGATTTTGTTTTATTTTATTTTATTTTTGAGACAGAGTCTCGCTCTGTTGCCCAGGCTGGAGTGCAGTGGTGCGATCTTGACTCACTGCAACCTTGGCCTCCTGAGTTCTAGCGATTCTCATGCCTCAGTCTCCTGAGTAGCTGGGATTACAGGCACCTACCTCCACGCCTGGCTAATTTTTTGTATTTTTAGTAGAGATGGGGTTTCACCATGTTGGCCAGGATGGTCTCAAACTCCTGACCTCAAGTGATCCACCTGCCTCAGCTTCCCAAAGTGCAGGGATGACAGGTGGGGGCCACGTCCTCGACTTGACCATGAACATGAAGACCAAACTTCCTCTGGCCCAGGTGCGGCTTTCACCTGTCCTCACGGGCCGTCTCCCGTGCCTCAGCCCCGCCCGACCTGCTCCTCTGGTTCTGTTCAGTCCTGTCTGCGCCTCTGTTAGCCAGTGGCCACCGGAGGAGGTGAAGGCTGAGGCACAGAAACTCCCTCCTCCCCATCATCCCTGTGGCTCTCAGGGAGGCCTGCTTTAGGATTTGGGGGTGTGGAGGTCTCCCTGGGGGCTGGCTGGGACGAGCCCCAGGAGTTGGCCAGGGATGGGGTGAAGGATGTACCCTCTAGAAGCAGACCTCAATCCTGACCATGTCGTCTTCCAGGCCCCTGAGCGGCTGGGTGGGACACATGCCAGCTCCTTCATCTCCTCCCACCTCTCCTCTCCTGAGGGAGACTGCGCCTAAGGGATGTTGGGTGGGGGTGGATGGAGCATTAGAAAAATTGTACCTTCAGACTCTCAAGAGCCATGAATCTCATGTTTTTAGTTTTTTTTTTTTTTTTTTTTTTTGGCAGAGTCTTGATGCGTCATCCAGGCTGGAGTGCAGTGGTGCGATTTCAGCTCACGGCAACCTCCGCCTCCTGGATTCAATCAATTCTCCTGCCTCAGACTCCTAAGTAACGGGGATTATAACTGGGATTACAGGTGCCTGCCACCACACCCAGCTAAGTTTTTGTATTTTTTTTATTAGAGACAGGGTTTCACTATGTTGGCCAGGCTGTTCTGGAACTTCTGACCTCAGGTGATCTGCCTGCCTCTGACTCCCAAAGTGCTGGGATTACAGGAGTGAGCCACTGCGCCCGGTAAAATCCCATGTTTTTACTGCCCTTCCCCTCTTAGCTCACCAGACGTTCATCTTGGGAAAGTCCCCTTCCCTTCCTGTCCTACTTAGAACAGCTACATTCCGATGGTTCCTTGAAGTTGGCTGCATGTCCTGGTGTCTGTCAGGGAACAGAATGCAGCTGAGAGCCTGAAAATGCACCTGGAGCCTGAAAAGGTGGAGGACAGAGAATTCAAAATCAGCTTCGCATTGAGTTGAAAATGGAATTCCCATGCATCCAGCTCTTGTTGAGCGTTGGAATTAGCCGTAGAGAGTGTATTGGAGGTACAATAACGAGGCGTGTTTGGATGTCACCCCTCCACTCCATCCCAGTGGTTCTGAACGTCTAACTCTATCTGACTTAGGCTCATGTGACCCCTATTCTCCTCCCAAGACACCCCCTAAGGCGGGGCATGTGTGGGTGAGGGGAGGTGGGGGGGTGCTGGCTGCTCAATAGCGACATGGAGGGCCAAGGCCACACAAGCTCATTTGGAAGCAGATGGGGACAGTTACCTCTAACAGCTTTATGACCAAATGACACCATAACCACTGGTGTCCTTGGTGATCAGAAATCCCTTTCCCCAAGGGAGTGGGGCAGCTGCTACGTGAGCTAGCTACACAATATCAGGTAGATTCGAGGCACTTGCTTTCCATGTTGAGTTTAATCATAGTTAGTTTTATTTCCCGTCCCTGCTTGGATTAGTTTGTTAATTGTGCCCCTATAAAGGAATGCTGAGGCTGGATAATCTATATATACATATATACTACATGTATGTATATATGTGTATGTATACATGTATGGTTTATTTGGTTCATGATTCCAGTTGGCTGGAAAAGTCCATGGTTGGGCATCTGCATCTGGGGAGGGCCTCAGGCTGCTTTCACTGATTGGGGAGGGCAAAGTGGAGCTGGGTGTGCAGAGACCCCAGGGCGAGGAGGACCCAGCGGGAAAGAGGGGAAGTGCCAGGTCCTTGCCAGCAATCAGCTTTCTTGGGAACTAATAGAGTGAGAACCCACTCACCCTCAGGGAGGGCATTAGTCCATTCATGAGGGATCTCCCCTCCTAACCCAAACGTTTCCCATCAGGCTCCACCTCCAACACTGAGACCACATTTTTTTCCTCAAATTTCTTTTTCCACTGCAGCCTCAACCTCCCAGGCTCAGGTGATCCTCCCTGAGTCTCAGCCTCCCTAGTAACTGGAACTACAGGTGCGTGCCACCATGCCTGGCTAAATTTCTGTACTTTTTTTTTTAGGGGGGG